>NW_021011488.1:1878738-2060134 GCF_003987935.1 Bombyx mandarina | reverse complement strand
GCTGGGCGTATGTATCTTTTTCTTCTATAGGTCTAATTGTTTCCGTGTTATAACAGTTGTGTGAATCGTTGGCTTCCTTGATGGTTTTATTTTTTTTTTGTCTAATTCTTGGTAGAAATAAGTTGCCTGCTGTACGATTTCTTGTCTTGTTGTAATTTCTTTATGTTGGCCTTCTAAGTTTTTGTATCCAAGTTTTTCTTAAGTTCTAATTCTTTAAATGCTCTCTTTGTGCTTCGGAATTTATTTAAATTTTCTGTTATTATCCTTTGCCTGTGCTTACTATAGTCTCTTTTAATCGCTTTGCTAGTTTCCTTATATAATTTGCTTAGTTCTTTCTTTGTATCAGCATCTTTATTCTTTCTTAGAGTTAATTCACTGCGTTTGTTAATTAAGGCTAGTGTTTCTTCGCTAAATATTTTGTGTCGTTTTTCTTTTTTTGTATTGTTTTTGCTAGTTAAACTTTTTGTTATAGCTTATTTCTAGCGCATCATAGTAAGATTGAACGTTTCTGGTATCTGCTAGTTTGGTATCGATGTTCGATTTGAGGCTGTCTATGTAGTATCTTGTTTCTTCTTCATTTTTTGGGATTTTTGGTGGTGGTTTAAAGCCTTTTCTATTTTTTTTCAGCTTGACTCAATAGAACTGTTGCTCTAAGTAGTCTATGGTCTGTTTGAACTTTACGTTGTTGAGAACTTCATAATTTTGGACTATTTTTGGGACATTTGTCATGATGTAGTCGATTTCGTTTTTAACTTTTTCGTCTGGTGACTTCCAAGTCCATCTTCTGCTGGGTCTTTTTTTGAAATAAGTGTTGATTATTGCTAGTCTATATTCCAATGCATATTCTAGCAGTCTTTCGCCTCTTTCGTTTCTTTGGCCTAGCCCGTACTGTCCCATGACGAGTTTTTCTTCTTTTTTGGGTTGCCCTATTTTTGCATTGAAGTCTCCTAATATTATGATTTTCTCATTGGATAGTGTATGAGCTTTTTTCAGATCATTGTAGAATTTTTGTATTTCTGTATCGTCTGATTTTTCCGTGGGTGCGTATGCCTGAATTATAGAAATGTCTAGTCCGCCAAAATTCATTTGCAACGACCTACTCTCTCCGAAATGCCAGTGAAGTTAGTTATATTGTTTTTCCATGCCTTTTTTATTAAAAATCCGACTCCATACAATCCCTTTGTTTCTCCTATATAGCAGAAAACATAGTCTGAATACTCTTCTATGTGGCAGCCCATTTTTCTTGTTTCTGAGAGTCCTAGTATGTCGCATTTTATATCTTTCAATGCATTATTGAGTTCTAAGTATCGGTGTATTGATGACAGAGACCTGACATTATAAGTTCCAATTTTTATACAATTCTTAAAGTCTTTGTTCAGTTTTAGTGGTTTTTTTTTTTGTTTTTGTGGTTTTCTCTGGAGGGGTTGTGGTCGTACTCTTCCGACGGGGACCAGCCGGCCTTGGAAGATGTGGATGTTTGTATTAATGTACATTTTTTCCAGTTTGGTTTGTTGTTGTTCTGGCTGAGGCTGGTCGGTTCGTTGCTATATATTTGTGGTGTTGGCTTGTGTGTTTTTTTCTTGTTATTGTTATTGTTTGTTAGATAGTTTAGTATGCTCGGTTTTACTCCAGCCTTCGGAAAAGCTTGAAGACCTTTGGATTATGTGGGCAGCCAAGGTTTTGTTCTTTTTGTTTGCTTGAGATATCTGCCCGGCATGGTTGATTGTTTATTCTCTGGAGATTCTGATAGATTTCTTTTATTGTTTTTCGGGTCTTTGGATGATTATTTGTAGAACAAGCTTGTCGTATTATTTAATAATGGCTTTATTACCCTTCTCTCTTTCTGCTATAACTTGCTCCTGTAGCTCTTTTCTTTTTTGCAAGACTGATTGAGGGTAGTCTTCTTTGATATAATACGGTGTTTCTTTTAAAGCTCCTTTGCCCTTTAAGATATCTATCTTCTTGCCAAGTGTTGTGAAAGTAATAACTATCGGTCGTGGCTTTTTAGTCCTCTTCCCTATTCTTCTGATCGCTTGTAAGTCTTTATGGTCTATTTGTATTGGGAAGTATTTATGTACAAAGTCTACTATAGTGTTTTCTAAATTTGAGTAGGATTTTTCGTGTTCCTCCAATCCAAAGAAGACTAGATTACGTTGTCTTGATTGTCTCTCCATGTAGTATAATCTTTGCTCTTGATTTTCCACCCTCGACTTAAGGTTTTCATGTTTTTCTTCCAAATTTTTTAATTTCTCTTCTAGTATCTTATTTATATTTAATGTTACGTTCTCTGTCACTTCTTCCCCTTTTTTGTGTATAAGTTTTTTCTGTTCGTCGAGTTCTTTTTGAATAGAAAGAAGTGCGGTCATTACCTGCTCCATTGTCAATTTAAAGTATAGTTGCTTTGTTTACCATGCAGGTAACCCCTATTGATGATCTTGGGAACTTGGTAGCAAGACAAAATTCATTAATGATCTTTTAATAGTGACCTCTTTTGCCAATTGACGGAACTTTTTTCGTGGGTCGATTTAGTTGAGTTTGACATAAACCGCTCTTCGTCGTCGTCTAATAGATGGCGTTAGTGTACGATGACTTCGGAATTTTTATTATATTTGTTTTTTATGTAGTTTTTTTTTTTTGTAGAATTTTCACTAAATTACTACATAGTTATTCTAGTCAATAATTAATTATTTCACAGCCACTAGCAGTTTTGCGATGTATAAAGTTGTATAAACTTCTTTATTTATACTGTTTTGTCTTTAAAAGTCACTGGGTAGGTACATAAACTTTACGAGCACAATTTTATTTTATTTTTTTGCACTGCTGAGTACACTATTTTTGCTATTTTAATTTTGTCCTTAAATAATGCACACTCAAGTTCTTTTTGATATTATTTTCACTGTAACTTCACGCTTTTTTATATTTAAGTTCGTAAGAAAACACAGAGCCGATGTTGACATTTGCTCAGCCTCGGCGGGGTGGTTATCTATATCCTCCGATAACTACTTAACCACCTGGTGGGCTGTGAGTTCGTACATCCATCTTCTTCTTTTTATTTCTTTCCTATTACCCTCTGCTGGGGTGTAGGGCTCGAATCAAATATTTCCATACACATCGGTCTTGGGCAGTTCTAACTAATTAACGTACTCGTCGAACTGGACAAAGAGTTCGCCGTGCAACCTAACCCATGAATCAGCTCGCTGAGTTTCTCGTCGGATCTTCTCAGCGAATTTGCGAAGCAGCTGCTCTTGAGTTGTTAGGTCTCCTTCGGAGGCGCTCGGGCAGCTGTTAGCAAATCCCACGCCTCCCGGCTGAGCCTTTGCTCGCCCACCTGTCCTGGTGAAACTGGAAAGGCCTACGGGCCCAGTAATCCTCCAATCATAAAAAAAAAAGTTCTAACTCCTCCCACGTCATGCTCCACCGAGCGACGCCAAGTTGTTATGGAACGGCTTTAACAATAAAAAAGGTTTTTCTACTTAATTTTAAATCGTTTCTTCTAAAAACTTGCAGCTACGTGAAAATGTATCTGCTGTACAACGGGCAACGCATCGCCAAGAAGAAGACCCACGTGAAGAAGCGCACCCTGAACCCGGTGTTCAACGAGTCGTTCGTGTTCGAGGTCCCGGCCGCGCCCAACGCCGCGCTCGACCACGTGTCGCTCGAGCTGCTCGTGCTGGACTGGGACCGCGTCACCAAGAACGAGGTGGGCCCTGCGCTTTCGTACTACGAGTCGAGATAAATGCGAATGTCTGAAACGTTCTTTCCAATTTGGGGTTACTGGTGGTTTGGACGTCTGTTAGCTTCACCAGGACAGCTGAGTAAGGGATCAACCAGGACCGATTTTCCTTGTGGTGTACTTCTCGTTTCTATAGTCCAAATTCATGGCACAAAAATTGTGTAAAACTAAAAAAAGGCAAAGGAATAGTCTCTATTACAATTTGATAACTAACGAATCCTGAATGATAATATCTGTGTCACAGTATGAAGAAGATTTTTTTTTTTAATAATTTGTGATTGAACTTAATACGAAATGTAGCGAAAACGTATGATTTCTAATTGGTGATGGTCCTGTCTATTTCTCCTGTGTGCTTAGTGCGAGTTTCTTAACGTGCTCGATAGCGTAAAAGTTAACGCAATTTTGTATGCAGTAAGGAATAACGCCCCTAGCGGCAAACGTACGCAAACGCAATCCCATTCCATACAAATATGAATTAACTTTTACGCTATCGAGAACGTTAAAAAACTCGGGACTAAACAGCACACAGGTGTCGATACCAACGTTAATTGTGAGGCCAGCGTCGCACCAGCATTTGGGCCAATCTCGAGGCACCGAAAATGGGAGCACTTGCAAGACATCGTTATTTTCACAAATGGAGATTTCCTCTCGTTTTTGTAGGTCTTTTATCACTTGTATGTGTATACCGCACTAAGCACATTGACAGCCGTTATTCAAATTGCGCGTTTGGGATGGTATGGACATGTGATGAGACGAAATGAAAATTAGGTTGGTAAGAGAGTGTTAACTATGAATGTGGAAGGATATAGAGGAAGAGGTAGACCTAAGAAGAAATTGATGCATTGCGTGAAAGACGATATGGGTAAGAGGGGAGTGAGCGAAGAAATGGTGTATGATAGAAGAATATGGAAGGAGAAAACATGCTGCGCCGATCCCAGGTGACTGGGAGAAGATTTAATTATGATTTTCATCGGTCTCCGTGATCCAGGTGATCGGTCGGCTGGAGCTGGGCGCGGCGGCGGCGGGCGGCGCGCGGCACCACTGGCGCGAGGTGCAGGCGGCGCCGCGACGACAGATCGCCGACTGGCACAAGCTGAAGGAGTAGACGCGCCTCCACCTCCACACCTCCAACTGTCCCCGGGCTCTATAGTTACGACCACTCTATTTATGCGCGAATACATTCCTATTTTTCCTTCAAAAAGTCCACTGAAAAAATATGAGTAAATGACCACCATTTTACTGAGATTATACCTCATCCCATATCATCTCATTTAATTTAATTTCATCCCAGTTGATTAATGTCTCAAATTACATTTCATTTAATTTCACTCCATAATATCATTTTTCATAAAAATAAGAATATAAATTAACATAAGACATGAATTAAAGGTCTTAGTTACCAGGTCATAAAATCCGATTAAAAAAAACATTCACATTTGAAAGTCCCTATTTTATATGACTCATATTAAGACTCCGGCCTCATATCTCACGGTTCTTGGCAGCACTCACATACTGGTAATGAGCTTTCATGACGACACCAGACGAGTTATATGTCAGATTATAATCGATGTAATGCAACTGATAACAAAATCTGCTATAAATCTATACTAAATATCTAGAAAAAAACTATTAATTTAATTAAATACTCATTACCTTGAAGTACTCTACGTTAAATAATCAAAGATCCCGCATAGAACTGTGAAGTTTAATCTCAACACAAAATCCTGTCCACAAAAATTTCCTTCACATAACATTAATGGTTTTACTATAGAACCCAGACTCTAAATAATATACTTGTCTACTGTTACGTGCATTTGTAAAATTCTGGCAATTGATTCGTTACGTAACAGATAGTATCGTGCGTTAAAAATAATCAAATACTTATATATTTACTGGTGGTAGGACTTCTTGTGAGTCCGCGCGGCTAGGTACCACCACCCTGCCTATTTCTGCCGTAAAGCAGTAATGCGTTTCGGTTTAAAGGGTGGGCAGCCGTTGTAACTATTCTTAAAACCTGAACTTATATCTCAAGGTGGGTGGCGCATTTACGTCGTAGATGTCCATGGGTTCCAGTAACCACTTAACACCAGGTGGGCTGTGCGCACGTCCACCCATATAAGCAAAATAAATAAATAATCTAAAGCTGGAATTTAGTCTGCTATATCAAACTATCTTATTGTAAGGAAAGTTTGACCGATACATAACGTGCGTGTACAAAGCATAAACTGCAAATCATCGCTCAGCTGATAAACATCGCAATTCAAATTTGCTTAACTTCTAGCAGAAACAAAAAATCTGAATATCTTCTAAGGATCTTGTTAGATTAACGTAATTCTTTCATAAATACGATACGTTATACCTACTTTATGTTTATGGACATTACACATATGTCCTTACGGGTCCATCAGATCCAATAACTCTTGCATTTGATACCTTCAGCTCTAACACTAGGAGCAGGCTGAGGAACCCCGGTAACCGTACTCGTCGAACTCGACAAAGAGGTCGACGTGCAACCTAACCCATGCATCAGCCCGCTGAGTTTCTCGCCGGATCTTCTGAGCGGGTCGCGATTCCGATCCCGTAGTAGATTCATTCGCGAAGCAATTGCTCTTGAGTTGTTAGGTCTCCTTCGGAGGCGCTCGGGCAGTTGTTAGCAAATCCCATCCCTCCTGGCTGAGCCTTTGCTCGCTCACCTGTCCCGGTGAAGCTGGAAAGGCCTCGGGGCCATCACCAGTAATCTTTCAATCATAAAAAAAAAACGAACAAAATCCTTAGAAGATACGCAGAATTATGTCTCTGCTGTTCAAAGAAGTATATTTAACTTGTGCAGCTTATCGGCTAAATACAACGTATTTTAATTTTGGTCTTTACCAAAAAGCAAAGCCGGGGTCCAGTGAAGAGAAAAAACGTATTTAGAAACATTAATTTGTAATTACATTATAATTTTATATTAGATAGACAAAAATATAGTTTCGTATGATTCGTAATGAAAATATAAGTAATGTTTTCGTTTTTTCGTTATGTTGTTGCGACCCGCGATTCATCAGAACGGCGCCTGATCATGTCTAATAACTGATATAATTGAAAAATGATCATTAAAGCAAACGTTGGACTAAAACTATTTGAAAATAAATGCTTCAGACATTGACAGTGTCCATGATTTAGAATAAAATGATAGCGCACAGTATTACATTTCTTAATTTCGATAGCATTTTCATTAGCAATTCTAAAGAATAGCAATTTCATTCAATGTCTTGAAACAAATTTAAATACAATAGAATGTTAGGAAACATATATAAGATCTAAGAAGAAACCACATTAATTTATATATATTTAGCATTTTTGGAATATATACATTTTGTGTTCCCATAATAAGTATACATGAACTTGTTCACACCAACATTTACTGCAAATGTTTTAGTGAGCAACATTATAAAGTCGCCCGTGTTATCTTAAATTGATTTACATATCTAAAGTTAAGTCACACATTGAGTTAGAGCGCAAATTTCGGACAATTTAGCAAAAACATTAGCTAAAAAAAACTTCCAAATACATCTTTTAACCGTTTACTGTAATTAGGGGGCGTCCATTAATTACGTGAGGCGTTTTTGAGAATTTTTTGACTCCCTCTCCTTCCTGGGTGAGATATCGTAAGATTTTTATCAACTCCTTCCCTCCCTCCTCTAATCTCACGCGAGATTCTTCAAAACTTCTATTTGGACGGTAAACGTGTTGGATAATTGAGAAAAAAAAACTTACTTACTCTATTACTTTTATTGAAGACTAGCAAAGACTAGTAATTGTGAATATTACCTTAATTTAAAATCACAATCATAAAATTAAATAATAAATATCAAACAAAAATTAAGAAAAGATTTATTCTAATTCAATCCATGGAGACTCGTGCACGGCCTCAAGAGTGACTACTGGAACCAATATATCCAAGTGTTTTTCACCACACCGTTTTCTGCGAGAAATTTAATTACGTGATATTTGCGAGCCCCCCCCTCCCCTATAAGTGAGATTTGGAAAGATTTAGCTTGATCCCCTCCCCCCCTAGAACACCTCACGTAATTAATGGACGCCCCCTTAAAGTAGTACGTAATCTCATACTATGTGTTGTAATACGTAGGCGAACCATGATCTTTGGATTCGCAGTTTTTCTTTTGGAATAACGTTTGTAGTCGAATAATCAAATATTAAATGAATGTATCGTAAAATAATTACATGTTAACCGATAAAAATAAGGAACAATGCAGTTCTGTTCACGCTCTAAAAGGTTTGTATTCGTTGGTCAAAAAAAACTGGTTTGAAAAACACTTTTAGGGTTTAAAGCGTGGACACAATTGAATTTATTTAAATACTCATTAAATGTATAGGTTTTAGGGTACAGATATGAAATCTATTTTATACTATCTATAGTTGTTACTCTCTTTAGTATAGTGTGAAGCTCATGACAAAGCTTTGAGCTTAGAGTCACTGTGTACTTTTTCGTGTTTCACGTAGAGGACGCTTTCACTGTGGATCCCATTTGGTAGAAATGTTTATTAAACTAACCAAAACCCATGAATGTGTACATTACTTTTGTTTAATTATAAAGCTTAGCGTAGATTTAAGTAAGCCATTTATTTATCTCTCTCTTTGGTTTTAGATGTTACGATTTTTGTCGAGTTAACATTAAGAAAGTTTTATCTATATTTGGTGTATTGTAAAAAAATCCATACTAACACATTCCATAAATGTAAAACTGTAAATAAAATTTTGCTTCGGTCATCGAAATTGCTCTCGTAATTTACGTATAGAGATTAAGATAATTTATATTAGATTTTAAGAGTCTGTTTGCGAGTTGAATGTTGAGATTTCGATACGTGAGGCAATTAAAAATTGTCTTGTCCTTAAAAATTGTTCTCAAAATCCATTGCGCAAACAGAACGTCAATGTTTTTATTTTTAATAAAAATATTTTTTTTTTTATTTATAATCCTAAATGTTTCTTAAGTGTTGTAGAAGCGACCACAAAAAATTAATGCATGTTTTGAAAAAAAAAAATGCATGTTTTGAAATATATAAAAAAAAAACTGATATTTTGAAACGAAACCGCTCTATTCCCTCCTTTTTCTTTTACTTCAAACTGATAGTCAAATCAAAGTATTTTTCGAGTATTTATGTTTCAATAAATTTTAGCCAAAGCTCTGAATGACGAAGTACAATTAATTAAATTTTCAAAATATCAGTTTTCAATAAAACTTTAAACTGTAAGCACACGTAGTAATGGCTCCCGCTCCATCAACACCAACCAAGGGAATGTTAGAAAATAAATTATTGACTGGTGCTTTCACAATAATCGTTCGTTTTATTTCTAAATAAATTTTACCCTCTTATTACGTCACACATCCAAGGGCGGATCCAGCTTTGGTGCCAGGAGGGGGTCACATAGTCATGGTCAAGTCAAGAACTTATAACCAATTTAATTTTGATAACAATAGATACAAGTAAAAAGTAGGTATTTTATTAATGTACGTAAGTACTGTACTTAAAAATATTTATTCTTTATTGTACACTTGAAAAACTTAACACATAATAACTTGTACGTATACACGTACATATTGTCATGTTCTCTTGAAGACATCCAGAGAAGCACTATCACGCCCAGAATGAGGCAGCTTATTTATATTCCATAACCGTGGTCCTAAAATCATTATGTTCAACATGTGGTCCACCTGGAACCAGCTCAGGGGGGGTCATGACCCCCATGACCCCCCCCTTGGATCCGCCCTTGCACACCACTATAAATACATCCATTTATCATTGAATTGTAACTATGATTGAATGTTCATAATAGGCGATAAACAGGATATATGAAATAACCCTTTCACCTATTTTACGACCCCTTCAGATCTTTATTTAAGTATCTCTTGTTATCTTAGGTATTCTTGCAATTTTTGATACGTAACGTAGCGTAGTTTACTGTTGACTGTTGTAAGACTTATGGGGAACCCAGTGGCGTAGCGAGCTTAACTCGCGGTCGGGGCACAATACGTTTTTAGCGCCCCTATTTAGACTAGGGTAAAGCCGAGATAGATGCCCCACTTTTTGAAATATTCATCTAATTTTATTGGTGGTAGGACCTCTTGAGAGTCCGCGCGGGTAGGTACCATCACCCTGCCTATTTCTGCCGTGAAACAGTAATGCGTTTCGGTTTGAAGGGTGGGGCTGCGATTGTAACTATACTTGAGACCTTAGAACTTATATCTCAAGGTGGGTGGCGCATTACCTTGTGGATGTCTATGGGCTCCAGTAATCACTTAACACCAGGTGGGCTGTGAGCTCGTCCACCAATCTAAGCAATAAAAAAAAATCGAAGCTTCAATTTGTTTTACACTCTAGTGCAATACAATTAAGGTGCATTTCACGGTTTTCACATCAAACTGGAAACGAAATCGAATACCCTATGTAACTTAGCCTCACTTAGCTCTGCTAGTTTACATGGCTAAGTTTACTACAAATTGTGGTCTGCACAAAAGTATCAATAATTACTTCAACTATGCAAACCTAAGCTAGACTAAGCATAGCATTTGAAATTAAAGCTTACAAATAAATTGAATTTTTTTTTCTTTTTCTTAGATGGGTGGACGAGCTCACAGCACACCTGGTGTTAAGTGGTTACTGGAGCCCATAGACATCCACAACGTAAATGCGCCACCCACCTTGAGATATAAATTCTAAGGTCTCAAGTATAGTTACAACGGCTGCCCCACCCTTCAAACCGAAACGCATTACTGTTTCACGGCAGAAATAGGCAGGGCGGTGGTACCCACCCGCGCGGACTCACAAGAGGTCCTACCACCAGTAATTACGCAAATTATAATTTTGCGGGTTTCATTTTTATTACACGATGTTGTTGATACTAACAGTGTTATTATTTAAGAATCCTTTGTATACATAATAACACCCTTTAGAGGCTAAGCCAGGATCTGTTGAAAAACTCAACTTGGAGTTCAATAAAACAACATTATTGTTATCAATTGTATATATTTGATATCAAATCTTATTATAGTATAACACAGCTAACAAAAAACATATACATACGTGTCTTTTATGATCGGTATTCTAGTTAATTTTTGAAACCGAGAAATTATACTTCTAATACATGGATGTCATATAAGTACTACATTTACTGAGGATTTAACATACTCATTATTGAAAACACGATTAATTGTTGAAACATTCGATACAAAACGTGAATGCTTCTGAACGTTGTTTAGTAAGATTACTCATAATAAATATTATTTTATTGCCTATTATTAATTTGTATAAGAAAAAATCATTTATTAGCAACACTTAATCACTGTTGAATTATATGTATTATGGGATTCCCCTGTGAATTTTATTACACATTATTTTATTATTACGCATTCAAATTAGATATGTGTAAAAGTACTGGATGTAGGTTGTATATGTTCTTGGAGGAGAATCCGATTCAAATAACTTTAAAAAAAACGTGTAAATTTATCGTCACATAGTAGTTTCATTATTATTTACGTGGAACATCAAAAATTCTAATCATTAACATTGTTAATACAACACACACATATACACATTAGTTTATCGTATTTAGACAAAAAAAAAATCAACGCTACATAATTATATTGTCTTTTTTTTATAATACAATCCTTAGTTGGACGTCTTTTTTATTAAAGATTACGATCTACCCGCGTTCCGCTTTATTCAACTAGGGATGTCAAATCAGTTTTACAACAGCGAAACTTTGATAATTCCATTTATTTTTAAACGATTTATTTGGTATTTTTGACAAGATTCCTTTTTGAAAGTTGACATTACGATAGGATTAGGATAACATTTTTAATATTCTTCATCACAATTCGATAAACAGAGAAGGGAGAACAAAGTCATCTCAGCCTAAGCCCCAAAGAATTTCTGAATACAGATACAATAACAAATCAGACAGAACTAAACGATAAACACAATCAGCATGTGTACAATTCAACGTGTTAGATTTGTTTTATTGCCCTTGTAGGCATACGAGCATACGGCCCACCTGATGGTGAGTGGTTACCGTCGCCTATGGACTTCAACAATGCCAGGGGCAAGCCGCTGCCTACCGCTTAATACTCTCCACAAGTCTCTTTTAAAGAAGAACACGTCATAGCGCTCGGGAAACACCGTGGAGGGAGGCTCATTCTATAGCCGGATGGTACGTGGCAAAAAATACCTCTGGAAACGCAGTCGATGAACGCAGCGGTTCCAGATGATAAGGATGAACTCTGTTCCGATGGCGGGAGGTGCGATGATAAAAAGGAGATCTGGGGATCCAAATCCATCTCAAAAATCCATCTCAAACAATTCCTCAGAGTACTCCCCATGAAACAAAATACAGAGGGAACCGAAGTCCCTCCGCAGACCCAGAGGTTCCAAACGATTCAAACAAGAACTTAGAATTGCGTTGTATGTATTTATTTATGTAGACGAACATTTTCCTATTTGGTACCCTTAACAAATTTACAATTAATATTGAATTTACTCTTCACTTGTATTAGAACGTGATGTGTTACGCAACGAATTCGATGTGCTCGTGTCTTTGTTGATGTCCATGAGCGATAGTCACTACTGACCATCTGATAGGCCGTAAGCTCATCGTCTGAGAAACCAAATAAAAAACCCCGATTTTTCTGTAACGCGCAAGACTTGAAATGGTGATGACAAGTTGCTTGAGTGATTTAACGTGACTCTTCAATACGAAAATCTTGGATAAATTCCAGATAATTCATCTAAGCTGTTTTATTTACAAACACACGCACGTCTGTAAAAAGCAATTAACCCGTTTTGATCCTTGGAGACTGCGGACCGCCAGCGATAGTGGAGGTAACGCCCAGTAACAAGGTGGATGGAGACGAAAGACCCAGGTTTGGATGTCCGGGAGTAGACTATAATAGGCTGTTAATGATTGTGATGATGATCCTTCGAGCAAGTATTTGTGGTTGCCCAAAAATGATTTTAAAATAAGGCATATCAAGCGAATTGGGTACCAGCGAAAATACTTCAAAATAATTGCAAGAAATGAAACCTTTTTTTATTGCCCTTGTAGGCAGACGAGCATACGGTCCACCTGTTGGTGAGTGGTTACCGTCGCCATATCAAACCTGTTTTAGAAACGGTCATAAAATTCACCATACTACTAAAGTGTAACGTGGTCCTTTTGAAGGTCTCTTTCGCACTTATTTTGAAACGCATATTGATATTGCGCGAAAAAGAGACAGCGTAAGTTTTACCTACACTAAAAATGTCTTCATGAATACAAGTTTTGTTCTTCGGCGTCTTTTATGACTGAGATTCTTTATTTACGAGCAAAAGACAAATGTCAATCATTAAAATTACATATTACTATGTCTAAACAAATATGTTTATTGCTAATAAAATGAAGATATGATCCAATATTCAGATATGTTTCAACCGATTCATTACATATAAAAATTTTTGGTCCAAAGTTTTTAATGTTTTTTTTTTAATTTAAGCGTTGACTAAGATTTCTTAAAAGTAAAAAAAAACTAAAAAAAACGAAAAATTAGGTTTCGATTTTATTGTCATTATGGCATTTGACTTGTATAATTAGGCTTTGGTTAATTTTTTATATACAAGTTTCCGAAACAATAAAAAACTATTGTAAAATTAAAAGCAGATTTTACACACACAAATACAAGCAAAAGATCATAATATTATAAATAAAAAAAATAAGACTGATTATCTTACGGTAACTGTATTTGATACGAAAAAAAAAAGATAAATCTAAAATAAACTAATCAAAAAGTAATTACGTAAAATTCATAAATATTCCTAAATAGCTTAATGTAATAATACATACCGAATTTAATAGGCAAGATCCTTGAATCGACATACGATCTGTTTTTTTTATAGATTAGGCAAGTTCGAATAGAATCAATACTCTGAAAAAAATCTTCATAAAATCAACGATATGAAGATAAAAGACAAAGAAAACAGTCCAGAGCTTTTCTATCGGAACTGAACGTTTTTGATACTTGCTACGGGCTTACATGTACATTGATAAGATCATTAATTCTACTTAATAATACAACAATATATTATATACGAATTATCTACGGTTAGCCTTATAATTAGGATTATAGTTGAGTATCTACGTATAAGCGATCAGTGGTTTAGGACATCAAAATTACGAAAATTCGGTGTTACACAGTGTACTTAAAATTTAAATGAGTATATCTTATAAGTGTTATCTATGAAACGTGCCCGTGATGTTGGCCCTTAACTATCCAACACAAACAATTTGTTGCATCGATAGATTCAGTACCACCTTAAATATAAAGGACAAAAGAATTATGAGTTTTTTTTTTTCAATTTTACATTTCACATCTACCGTCATGGAAACGCGTATTCATTAAAGCTTCACACCGTAATAAATTTCGGTATACACAATCTACAAGTGACAAAAATTTTTTAAGAAAAGAAAGTGAAATCTCCATTTGTGAAGATAACGATGTCTTGCAAGTGATCCCATTTTCGGTGCCTCGAGATTGGCCCAAATGTTGGGGCGACGCTGGCCTCACAAGTAACGTTGGTATCGACACCTGTGTGCTGCTTTGTGCGAGCTTTTTAACGTTCTCGATAGCGTGAAAGTTAACTCAAGTTTGTATGGAGTTGGAACAGCGCCCCTAGCGGCAAACGTAGGCAAACATTCCAAGTCCATACAAATATGAGTTAACTTTTACGCTATCGAGAAAGTTAAAAAAAATCTCGTTCTAAGCACACTGCGGTTTGGAGTAGGACGGCACACGAGTTCCATATCGGTTGGATTAAAGCAGGCCCCGATCGAGTTCCTTGCGTAGCATCCTCGACAGTTTGAGGACGTCCTCGTCAACTTGGCCGGAGAAGAGTGAATCGAGCAACTCACCTCGGGATGCGAGAGCGAACACTCCAGCGAGCCTGGACACAGACTTGTCTGAGAGGTGACGTTCTACAACCGACCTGGAAATAATACGCGAGATAATTAATATTGACGGTATTTCTTTCTTTCTTTCTATGGGAAACCAACAGTAAATATATGAAGCACGGTATTCGTAAAAATCAATTACCATCTAAAACAGCTACAGTTGTTTCTAACAAAAAATTGAAATTGTTTTTTTTTATGATTCTTTATTAGAGCCTTTATTATTACACCTGTTAGGTTAAGTCGGCTAAATAAATATATAAATAAAGTCGCTCTTAACAATAAATCCGTATATAACATCAGCCTAGTTCATTTAAAGTCGATTCTAACCGACTTTAGTGGCGGCCTACACGTGTATTAATAAGTTTTAAGCTGCACATGAAATAGAACAGCTTACTTGAGCGATTGGTGTGAATCGCGCAGCGCGTCCTGCAGGAAGCCGCGGTCGTACGAGAATTCCACTTCACAGAAAGACACCACAGCCATCAACACGGTCTGAAATAGTTACAACTCAAACTTCGGTACCTGTTTTATGTCTAAGCTCAAAAACATTGCAATTTCAAGTTTAAGTTTTCAGATTCTAATGTGATTTGCACGTGATTTTAATTGAATATGCAATTTCGAAAAGGGCACGCGCTCTGAAAATATAAAATGTTCAGGAATTGAAAAAAAAACTGATCATTTTCTATAGCAGTGTAAAATTTAAAATATTAACTTTTGAGATATATTTTAGTGTTAATTAGCAATTGAAAATTACTGGAATTATTATAAAATGGGTGTAGGTAAGCCTCAAAACTATATGTATATAAAAAAACGTATTTGACAAAATATGCGACTTGTGCCCTTTTCGAAATTGCATATTCAATTGTAAAGGAATGTAATATAACACCTGTTTTTTTTATTTTTTTTATTGCTTAGATGAGTGGACGAGCTCACAGCCCACCTGGTGTTAAGTGGTTACTGGAGCCCATAGACATCTACAACGTAAATGCGCCACCCACCTTGAGATATAAGTTCTAAGGTCTCAATTATAGTTACAACGGCTGCCCCACCCTTCAAACCGAAACGCATTACTGCTTCACGGCAGACATAGGCGGGGCGGTGGTACCTACCCGTGCGGACTCACAAGAGGTCCTACCACCAGTAATTACGCAAATTATAATTTTGCGGGTTTCATTTTTATTACACGATGTTATTCCTTCACCATGGAAATCAATCGTGAACATTTGTTGAGTACGTATTTCATTAGAAAAATTGGTACCCGCCTGCGGGATTCGAACACCGGTGCATCGCTCAACACGAATGCACCGGACGTCTTATCCGTTAGGCCACGACGACTTCATATGTACAATTAAAAAGCCTAAAGCGACCATTTGTTCCGGTTCGTATGGTACGACAGTTATTGATCAAAGCAAACGCGGCCTTATGTCTTAAATCTCGAAAGTGCATTCCAGTAGTACTCAATAAATACATTCTTTTAAATAGCCTGTAAATTTAAAGAACACGATTTCCTATTTATGAAATAAAATCGAATAATACATATGCATTTGGGAAACTAAAGTATAAAACAAACATTTCTAAAATAACTGAAACAAAAAACCAAATAAGCTTCCAAAATCAAAATCACATCTATGTAGAAAGTGAACAAAGAAAAGCAAATATAAAAAAATTTATAAATTTTAAGTATACTCGTTGTTGAGTTTGTTCTGTCTATATATGTATACATATAGCTTACGTGGAATTTGGATCTGAAAGCTTCAAGGGCTCGGTCATCCGCCGCGGACAGCTGCGAGTGTCGCCGTAACACTCCCAGCTTAACTGCTGATTTGATGACGTGTTTCACCAGTTTTTCTGCTTCGCGTTTTTCGACTCGCTCCCTCAGGACGATCAGAAACTAAAAAAAAAATTGTCTGCGACTATTAAAGGAATTACGTTTGGGTTTTAATCTATACATATAAATAAAATTGGAGTGTCTGTTTATAATATTGAAATAACCGCTTTTTACTACATGCATATGAATATATATACGGTACATACTATAATATAATAAATAGCATATAGTATATAGCTCATAGCACAACAAATCAAATCAAATCAAAAATTTTTTTAATCAACATAAATGAAAGTACATGCTTGTTGAACGTCAAAAAGAACTACCGCCAATTCACAAAAACGAGCCTCAGTCCTGAGAGAACTGGCAAGAAACTCAGCGGGCATGTTTTTTTTTTAAATATTATTATTATTATCTTTTTAATATTTTTTTTAAATATTCATTTTTACAATAGCTATTATAACGTAACAATTATTGCAATATTGAAATGCCCGGAGCGAGCAACTCATTCCCAACAATGTCGCACACCATAATATATTGTTATGGACACGTTCACACTGTACTGTACTATATATTATTGGCTAAGTATAGTCTGTCATACTATATGGCACTATAGTATAGCGTAGTCTGAGAGCAGCTTTAGGCAATATTGAATAGATAACCTTTCTAACCTTCATTACTTTTCTGTTCTTTTTTTAATTTTTGTAATTTATGTTCGGAATAAATGCTAATGATTATTATTATTATACTCGTGTACTCATAAAATTGATGCATCGTGAATTTCGATAAATTTTGTGAAACTGTTTAAAGTTAATAACAGTTTATTTCAATAATCTTTTCTATATATTAATACGTGAAGCAAAAACTTTGTATCCCTTTTTACGAAAATTGCGCGGACGGAGGAGTATGAAATTTTCCACACTTATAGAGAATATAGAGAAGAAGTGCACAATGCTAATATTTTTTTAAAGTTATGCATAAAATATACATTAAATCAATAAATAAAACATTACACACACTACATACCATGTATTTGAAGCACACACGCATGCATACTATTTATTGTCAAACTTTTGTTCTTGACGTCTGTTGTCAAATTGAGAATAGATTAAATATTGTTTGTCTTTGTTAATATTTTTTATAGTGTAGTCTTGGCGAAATTTGTGATTATAGAAGTGTAAAATACAATAATAATAGTGTACAAGTTTACAATTCCAATTAATTATAGTCGAATTTCGACTACTGCGGGACCTCTAGTTACAGTAAATGAAACATAAGAAACGTCTCTATAATTAGTACGCAGTTACTTCTGTTTACGCGTCAGTAATTGTTGATGTGGTTGAAACATTATCCTGTTGTGTGTACGTTATTATTATATTTATATAAATATATATGTTATTTTATTATTATAACAGTTTTCTAAATTAAGAACGAGGAAAACTGTGCAAAGTTTCTAAAAGCAAATTATTGGTTAAATGTTACTAGTGAAGTCTTTTTCAATGAGAATTGTGCAATCGTGTGGCCACTTCAATTCTAAAATGAGCTACAAACATATCATCGCAATACATGTGTTGTCAGAGTCTCTTGCAAAGAACCGGCGAAACAAACTCAGCGGTTTTGTTTTCATAGTTTTTTTATTATTAATGAAATACAGTGCAACCCCTTTATATAGCAAATCGGAAGGGGGCAAGTAAATATTCGTTATATCAAGTAATTCGGTAAACTGAGGTGTTTTATATTAAGGTTAGGTTAGTCTACCATTTGTTATAAGGAGGTAAATAAAATAGTTTTATTCGCCTCAACATTACATACTCATTTTGTTATAGCGAACAACTTCTACTAATAAATGATAACACATTTTTATCAAATTACTGTATGTATGTATTTTCTATTTAAAAACAATTAGATTGGATAAAATTTTTCTCAAATCTGTTGAGACTGATTCACATACAATGGGATTAGGGTCATATTAAGGGTCACAGTTACTGGTGGTAAGACCTCTTGTAAGTCCGCACGGGTAAGTACCATAACCCTGCCTGTTTCTGTCGTGAAGCAGTAATGGGTTTCGGTTTGAAGGGCGGGGCAGCTGTTGTAACTATACTGAGACCTTACAACTTATATCTCAAGGTGGGTGGCGCATTTACGTTGTAGATGTCTATGGGCTCCAATAACCACTTAACATCAGGTGGGCTGTGAGCTCGTCGACCCATCTAAGGAATAAAAAAAAATTTGGTGAGAACGATATATAAAGGTTTTGGGTTGACAAAATTAGTTAATTGGAGATATTTACATCTTTTTTTGATACCTAGTTGAAAATTCTTTATAAAGAGGCTGTTCGCAAGAAATCTTCGCAATGTAAAGGTATATTTTACATCGACTCTTATGGACAATTCAAGGGGATAACGAAGAATTTGTTAAATCGAGGACATCGTTATATTGAGGTTCATTATATGAAGGTTGCCCATACCCGATCCTGTCGACCGAATGGTAAACAGTCGACGTCGCTCTAAACACGTCATTACGGATCCTCACGATCCATTAACGGTGCTTTTTAGGTACCACAAGCACTGGTCACCGTCCTCATCGAACCCGTCGCTTGCGATGAAGGGCTCAACGAGTGAATTAACCCATAGACACAGCCCACTGAATTTCTCACCGGATCATCTCAATGGGCCGCCTTTCCAATCCGGTGGTAGATTCTACGAAGCACTGCTCTTGCTAATGCCAATGTTAGTAATACTCCCGCTTAGAGCCCCGTCAGCAGTCAAGGAGAAGCTGAAATAGCCTCTCAAGGCTATCAGCATAGGTAGGAGAAAAAAAAGAAAAAATAATAAGGTTGCACTGTATTCAATAGCATTACTTTTATGCGCTCTGAAGCAGACACACTGGTCCTATTAAGTAATTCATTTAGCGTATACATTTATGGTAATCACGTGTGTGGTAATCACGACCAAATAAACATAACCATTTTGATATGTTATGAAGATAAGCTAAAGTTTGTTTACGCTAATAGGCGTGCAACTGTTTCGGAGGTTAAGTTAGGAACAGATTAGTAAACATAATGTATAATGAACCATTTAAATATTTATTTATACTTAGATAAAACTGATAACATATCGGTGCACGTTCAATATTGAAATGTGCGACATCTACCATAATAATGTTGAATGACGATCCTTTTATCTGAATTTGTCATGTCAATTGAATTGTCAACTTCATGCAATTCGTTACGCATAAAATTAAATTTAAAAAAATATGTACTTAAATCGATATAATAATAATAATAATAAATGGGAACAAATCACGTACTGTCATCTGGCCTCAATTTAGAATAAACAAAAACACCCAGACAAAGAGCAAGCAAAGCTGTTCGGGAATCGAACCCACGACCCTCAGCGCCACAGTCAGGAGCGCTAACTACAGCACCACCGAGTCAGTCAACGAAAAACGATACGTTACGATAACCCTCAGACACAGCCCACTAAGTTTCGCGCCAGATCTTCTCAGTGGGTCGCGTTCCGATCTGGTGGTAGATGCGAAGCACGGCTCTTGCTAGGGTTCGTGTTAGCAACGTCGTCAAGTTTGAGCTCCGTGAGCTTACCTACTAGTTAAGGTTACGCTGAAATAGCCTCTCAAGGCTCTCAGCTAGGTAGGAAAAAAAAAGAAAGAAAAAAAGCTACAATAAACATATTCGTTATTTAAATATTTCCACGCACCTGATCGAGTAGTTTAGCGGCATGCTCGTCCAAGACCAGGGCACGCGCGCTGCTGTTCCCTCCGACCCTCGACAGGAACTTCTTCTGGGCGCGGAGGGAGATGTCGCGAGCGCACCACGCGCCGTCCTCCGTTGCTGAAACATAACAAATGATAAGCCCATGAATAATACAACTACTACTACTGCGCTGGCGCTATAACCCTGAAGTGGGTTTTGCTAACACCAATAAACTTTGCCATTCATCCCGGCGCTGCGCAGCTCCTTGCCAGTCCGACACCTGGAGCTCACGTAAATTTCCTTCCACAGCGTCAAACCAGCGGTACTTGGGCCTCCCTACGGGGCGGGGACCCTCCCGGTACACTCGCGTACAGTATCCAGCGATAAATATTGCACATCGACCGTGGGAAAGAGACGATTAATTTTTGCTTTGTAAAGCGTTATATCTGTCGCACTAATTGACATTTAGTCTCCATAGATACCGGATCGTTAGTATTTCGTCACACACAGGTAACGCTCTACAACAAAAAGAAAATTAGACAGACGACTGTCTCTTTCTAAATATCGATGTGCAATGTTTATTGTCTGGTACTGTACACCTGTTTCACAGCGTTTTGGTGAGCCAAATATTCTGGGGGAAATGAAGGGACGGAGGTCGGAATAGCTTGGGCATGTAGTGAGTATGGAGTAGGATCGGGCTGTGAAACTATGAATAATGCTAGCACTAAATTTAGAATAGCAGAAAGTGAGGTTTTTAATGTCAATGGTTGTTTTTATTGCTTAGATGGGTTCATCGAGCTCACAGCCCACCTGATGTTAAGTGGTTACTGGAGCCCATAGACATCTACAACGCAAATGCGCCACCCACCTTGAGACATAAGTTCTAAGGTCTCTGGTATAGTTACAACGGCTGCCCCACCCTTCAAACCGAAACGCATTACTGCTTCACGGCAGAAATAAGCAGGGTGGTGGTGCCTACCCGCGCGGACTCTCAAGAGGTCCTACCACCAGTAATTACGCAAATTATAAGTATAGAACAGAGGCTTGGTTATACGTGTGAGAGAGAATATACCTTATATCACTATACGGCTCCAATAATATCAATGTATTCTGTTTTTTTTTTATTTGTAAAACCTAGTCTTTTTTGCACGTTCATAGTCGATTGCTATGCAAATGCTGTGTCATGCTTAACATATTTACACACTAAATTTCTTTACTACGTACGACTCACGACCAAGACTACAACAAAGCAAGAAATATGTTTAATACGTAATGTTTTGAAATTATACTTGAAAAGACTATATTTTCGTGTAAAACAGATCCAAAAGAAATAGGTTGGATTTGTTTTTGTAATTAATTCATTTGTTATATTATTTGATAGATAATATTGTATTGTTCCGAATAATATCTAAGTATATTTATTCCACACCACATCTAGGTATATTTATTCCAAATTCATGGAACGACTACCGTCGCTATGCCAAAATAAGGACTTATTAAAAGGACAAGTGTTTACTTTAGTAATTGAGAAATGTTAGCTTCATTTTTATTTATTTCTTAGATGGGTGGACGAGCTCACAGCCCACCTGATGTTAAGTGGTCACTGAAGCCGATAAACATCTACAACGTAAATGCGCCACCCACCTTGAGATATAAGTTCTAAGGTCTCAGTATAGTTACAACGGGTAACGGCTACTAACGGCTTTTTCCAGTAGTAACCTTATTCCAAAGCAGTCCTCTTTTACGCAGTCCCGGTTAGCGACACAATAAAAACACATATTCTATTCAAATGCAAAAAAAAACCCACATCGAACACCGCCTAACATAGACTTAGATATACCTAGAATTCGCAATGAACTGAAATACCTTAACGAGTAACCGAACCGGCACATAAAGCATTCAATACAGGATGGTCAAATTGATGTCGACGATATTTTTCCGTATTAGGTCTCTGTGCGAAGCGAGCTGAATTGATATGGCTAAAATTAAATGCTGTTTAATTGAAGTTAGCTTGGGAAAATAGACTTCTGAACTATCGTATGCTGTACGGAAAGGGTTTGATTTTTTTTTATTGCTTAGATGGGTGGACGAGCTAACAGCCCACGTGGTGTTCAGTGGTTACTGGAGCCCATATACATCTACAACGTAAATGCGCCACCCACCTTGAGATATAAGTTCTAAGATCTCAGTTAGTTACCACGGCTGCCCCACCCTTCAAACCGAAACGCATTACTGCTTCACGGCAGAAATAGGCGGGGTGGTCGTACCTACCCGCGTGGTCGCACAGGAGGTCCTACCACCAGTAATTACGCAAATTAAAATTGGCGGGTTTTTATTTTTATTACACGATGTTATTCCTTCATCGTGGATGATGACCGCGGTACGCTAGTTTATTTATTACTCGGAGAACGTCGCTACCCATTTTCCGGTGAATCCCTTTTACGAGAGGGAGTGTTGTAAACAAACAGAGACACAGGTAGCACACAGTCGCTCGACACATTCACGACACGTACAATGTATTCAATTTTTAGTAATGCTCTGCAAATTATTGTCTGAATAATTGTAAATAGACATGCTTTAACAAAAACCGACTTCAAATAATAATAAAAAAGTTATTCCAAAACAAATTACTTAATATACACTAAAAAAAATAATCATCGAAATCGGGTGGCGTGATATTGAGTTATTGAGTTATTCATCTATTTATCGCGCACGTACTTAATGCAAATTTAAGACTTATATTGTTTCCTCATAAATACCATTATCAGAACTAGACTAAATTGAAATGGGACTACACAGGAAGCGTTAGCTTTCTAATAAAATAAGAATCATCAAAATCAATTCACCCAGTCAAAAGTTATGAGGTACCAAATATAAAAAAAACATACTGTCAAATTGAGAACCTCCTCCTTTTTTGAAGTCGGTTAAAAATATAAAAATCTTAGCTTAAGAATCTAAATTCACAGATTTAAAAAAAACCGGCTTTTCTTAGCCACACGTAGTCAGTGCCATGTTTTGTTGTTGTTTACATTGATGTCAACTTTATTAATGGCGTCTGATCTCGTTTCTGTGGGATTCGCATAGTGCACGATTTTCTTGGGACATTAAAAAAAACCATAAATATAGGAAACTAAAAATATAGCATTCTAGAAATTGTACCTGAAACCACAAACTACGGTGAAGATAAAACAAAACCAGTAATAATTATTGGAGCAACAGATCAGATGTCGAAGACTTCAACTGTCCATATTGTAATTGATTGTATGTACATATATGCGATCATTAAAAAAGTAATTGATCTGAGAAAAAAAATTTAATAATGTAAAAAATTAAAATACAATTATCCTAAACGTCTTAAGTATATGTAAAATTTTGTCATTAGTAAATAATTGTAAGGTAGCGCCCTCTGTGAATTGATATTTTAATTTCACGTATAATCCTAAATTAAAATTCACTACAAGAGCTTTCATACACACGTTAGTATTAAAAAATCTCACAGATGGCGCTGTATTAAATAAATAGTATGTATATTTCTGTCTCANCGAAACGCATTACTGCTTCACGGCAGAAATAGGCGGGGCGGTGGTACCTACCCGTGCGGACTCACAAGAGGTCCTACCACCAGTAATTACGCAAATTATAATTTTGCGGGTTTGATTTTTATTGCACGGTGTTATTCCTTCACCGTGGAAGTCAATCGTGAACATTTGTTGAGTACGTATTTCATAAGAAAAATTGGTAGCCGCCAGCGAGATTCGAACACCAGTGCATCGCTAGATACGAATGCACCGGACGTCTTATCTTTTAGGCCACGACGACTTTTAAATTCCGATCCGGTGGTAGATGCGAAGCACGGCTCTTGCTAGGGTTCGTGTTAGCAACGCCGTCAAGTTTGAGCTCCGTGAGCTCACCTACTAGTTAAGGTTACGCTGAAAGAGCCTCTCGAGGCTCTCAGCTAGGTAGAAAAAAAAAAAGAAAAAAGCTACAATAAACATATTCATTATTTAAATATTTTCACGCACCTGATCGAGTAGTTTAGCGGCATGCTCGTCCAAGACCAGGGCACGCGCGCTGCTGTTCCCTCCGACCCTCGACAGGAACTTCTTCTGGGCGCGGAGGGAGATGTCGCGAGCGCACCACGCGCCGCCCTCTGTTGCTGAAACATAACAAATGACAAATGATAAGCCCATGAATAATACAACTACTACTACTGCGCTGGCGCTATAACCCTGAAGTGGGTTTTGCTAACACCAATAAACTTTGCCATTCATCCCGGCGCTGCGCAGCTCCTTGCCAGTCCGACGCCTGGAGCTCACGTAAATTTCCTTCCACAGCGTCAAACCAGCGGTACTTGGGCCTCCCTACGGGGCGGCGTCCCTCCGGTGCACTCGCGTACAGTACCTGGCGATAAATATTGCACATCGATCGTGGGAAAGAGACGGTTAATTTTTGCTTCGTAGAGCGTTATATCTGTCGCACTAATTGACATTTAATCTCCATAGATACCGGATTGTTGGTGTTTCGTCGCACACAGGTAACGCTCTACAACAAAAACAAAATTAGACAGACGACTGTCTCTTTCTAAATATCAATGTGCAATGTTTATTGTCTGGTACAGGTGTACAGTACAGCACCTGTTTCACAGCGTTTTGGTGAGCCAAATATTCTGGGGGAAATGAAGGGACGGCCCGAATAGCTTGGGCATGTAGTGAGTATGGAGTGGGATCGGGCTGTGAAACTATGAATAATGCTAGCACTAAATCTAGAATAGCAGAAAGTGACGTTTTTAATGTCAATGGTTGTTTTCTAACGTTGATACAGTAAGTTTTTTTTTATTGCTTAGATGGGTGGACGAGCTCACAGCCCACCTGGTGTTAAGTGGTTACTGGAGCCCATAGACATCTACAACGCAAATGCGCCACCCATCTTGAGACATAAGTTCTAAGGTCTCTGGTATAGTTACAACGGCTGCCCCACCCTTCAAACCGAAACGCATTACTGCTTCACGGCAGAAATAAGCAGGGTGGTGGTGCCTACCCGCGCGGACTCTCAAGAGGTCCTACCACCAGTAATTACGCAAATTATAAGTATAGAACAAAGGCTTGGTTATACGTGTGAGAGAGAATATACCTTATATCACTATACGGCTCCAATAATATCAATGTATTCTGTTTTTTTTTATTTGTGAAACCTAGTCTTTTTTGCACGTTCATAGTCGATTGCTATGCAAATGCTGTGTCATGCTTAACATATTTACACACTAAATTTCTTTACTACGTACGACTCACGACCAAGACTACAACAAAGCAAGAAATATGTTTAATACGTAAGGTTTTGAAACTATACTAGAAAAGACGATATTTTCGTGTAAAACAGATGCAGAAGACACATGTTGGATTATTTTTCTTGTAATCAATTCATTTATTATATTATTTTATATATAATACTGTATTGTTTTGAAGTATATTTATTTCACAACGGTAGATCAAATACATGAAAGGACTACCCTCGCTATGCCAAAATAAGGACTTATTAAAAGGACAAGTGTTTACTTTAGTAATTGAGTAATTGTAAGCTTATTTTTTATTTATTCCTTAGATGGGTGCACGAGCTCACAGCCCACCTGATGTTAAGTGGTCACTGAAGCCCATAAACATCTACAACGTAAATGCGCCACCCACCTTGAGATATAAGTTTTAAGGTTTCAGTATAGTTACAACTGCTAACGGATACTAACGGCTTTTTCCAGTAGTAACCTTATTCCAAAGCAGTCCTCTTTTACGCAGTCCCGGTTAGCGACCCAATAAAAACACATATCCTATAAAAACACGTCGAACACCGCCTAACATAGACTTAGATATACCTAGAATTCGCAATGAACTGAAATACCTTAACGAGTAACCGAACCGGCACATAAAGCATTCAATACAGGATGGTCGAATTGATGACGACAATATTTTTCCGTATTAGGTCTCTGTGCGAAGCGAGCTGAATTGATATGGCTAAAATTAAATGCTGTTTAATTGAAGTTAACTTGGGAAAATAGACTTCTGAACTATCGTATGCTGTACGGAAAGGGTTTGATTTTTTTTTATTGCTTAGATGGGTGGACGAGCTAACAGCCCACGTGGTGTTAAGTGGTTACTGGAGCCCATAGACACCTACGACGTAAATGCGCCACCCACCTTGAGATATAAGTTCTAAGATCTCAGTATAGTTACAACGGCTGCGCCACCCTTCAAAACGAAACGGATTACTGCTTCACGGCAGAAATAGGCTGGTGGTACCCACCCGCGCGGATTCACAAGATGTCTACCACCAGTAATTACGCAAATTAAAATTGGCGGGTTTGATTTTTATTACACGATGTTATTCCTTCATCGTGGGTGATGACCGGGGTACGCTAGTTTATTTATTACTCGGAGAACGTCGCTACCCATTTTCCGGTGAATCCCTTTTACGAGAGGGGGTGTTGTAAACAAACAGAGACACAGGTAGCACACTGTCGCTCGACACATTCACGACACGTACAATGTATTCAATTTTTAGTAATGCTTTGCGAATTATTGTCTGAAAAATATAAAAAATCTTAGCTTAAGAATCTAAATTCACAGATGTCTTTTTTTTGGACTTTTTCTTGTATTCCCTTAGTCAGAATAATGTTTTGTTGTTGTTTAAGTTGATGTCTACTTTACTGATGGGGTATGACCTCGTTTCGGTGGGGTTCGCATAGTACACGATTTTCTTGGGACATTGAACTAAAAAAACTCCATATATAGTAAACTAAAAATTCTAGAAATTGTATCTGAAGCCGCAAGCTACGGTGAAGAAAAAATAAAAACAGTAATAATTATAAATTATTCGAGCATCAGATATTCTTCAACTATCCATATTGTAATTGATTGTATGTACATATATACGATCATTAAAAAATGATTGATCTGAGAAAAATATTTAATAATATTAAAAAAAAAGGTTTTTAGTTAGATTCAACATTGAGTTTCTGATGTTCTCTTTAATTCAGAATTTTCTTGCACAATTATAATAGCTTAGACCGAAGCAAAGCCAAGAAGTTCACGTAAGATAGCTAGCTGTTTTAATCGACCTCAAAAAATTATGAGGTTTTCCTTTCGACTATACTGTTTTAACAGTTTAAGATCGCAAATGTTTTTCGACGTAAGCCGTTTCTGATGATTATTTTTTATTTATTTGAAAGAGTTCTTTTCGTGTGGTCCTGTTTAAATTTTTATAGTTCTGACCAGTAGTTTTTGAGTTATTGAAAAATTTTGTATTATCCTTATACAAGTAAATACATATAAGAACCTGAATATCGTTATGACAAACGTGGCTTTATGTTAATGTAGAGTTGACGACGAACATAATAATACAGTGTTTAAATTTTTGTACATCTTTTTTTTTTCACTTAAGCGGCCTGAAGATATCGATTTCACCCGTGTAATTTTTCTAACATATCTATGTTAGTAGTATCTAGTATCTACTTCTCCGCTACTAATCGATTATTAGTTTCAAAGTTTTCTGATATCTTTCGCTACGTGGATGAAAGAAAATATACAAAGCGTAACAATTTTTTTTAGATAATTCAAACTTTAGTAACTCAGACTTTCTGTTTTTTTTTTCTTAAATGATTGGAAGATCTCACAGCCCACCTGGTTTCAAGTGGTTACCGAAGCCCATAGACATCAATAAATGTCGCAGCTCACCTTGAGATATGAGTTCCAATTGTCAGTTCTATAGCACAATGTCTGCCCCATCCATCAAACCGAAACGAATTACTGCTTCACGGCAGAAATAGGCAAGATAGTGGTATCTATGCGTGCGCAAGACGTCCTACCACCAATATTATCAGTTCTGACACACAGATTACGATCGCATAACATAAAACGGAATAGCAACTTTACAAAAAAAAATATTTGGAACTCCGTGCAATCCCGAGCTCGATTATCCTAACAAGTTTTAAAGATCACCTATTATTGCAGTGCATTTCAGAGATTGATTACATAAAGTTAATATTCTACAGTGCCTACAGTTGTCGTTTATTGCTTTACACCAGGGGAGCGGTGAGAACGGTGCGCATCTACCCTTTAGCATCAACATAAATCTTTATAGACAGTTAAATATTTTCCGCACATTATTTAATTTAGTCAAATTTAACATTTTTCAATTCAGAGCGTATTATAAGCGCACACGGTTGAATTGACCAACCGATAAAAAAATATTTTTGCTGCTATACAATCATATGCGATAAATTCTCAAATAAAGCAACTTACGATGGTTTCAAATATATAATATGTACATATTTATAATACAGTAAAAGGTCTTTATTCGCGGGATACATGTTCCGTGAATATGCCGCGAATACAGAAACCGTGACTATGGAAAAAGGCGTTTACAAAGAATATTCGGAATGACAAATTGAGAACCTTTTTATAAATGTGTAGTGTGTGTGTGTAGTGATGTATAATATTAGATCCGCGAATAAAGAAATCTTTGGCCGCGAATATAGGAATTGGGTCGCATTTTTTTTAATACGCGAATAATGAAAACGTGAAGGAACGAATAAGTATTATAAATTTTACTATATTGTTTATTAATTCTTTATTGAGAATGAGAATGCGTCAGCGGGAATGTCCACGGATGACTAAACAAGACATCAGCCCTACGCGTTCTCTGTACAGAATACAAAACGAGTTGGCTGAACTGAAATTGAAACTTTCCATTCGCAAGACACGAGCCAACTAAGGTACCGTAGTCTATTGACTTGCTTAATTGATTAATGGATCCGATAGATTCACTAGAAACAACTTTATTATTAAAATACTTTTGTTTCGAAGTGTTTCTGTATACTTACAGACGGACGATTGATTAAGTCACTAAAGTGTAGGCTAAAAGGTACCACCACCCTGCCTATTTCAGCCGTGAAGCAGTAATGCGTTTCGGTTTGAAGGGTGGGGCAGCCGTTATAACTATACTTGAGACCTTAGAACTTATATCTCAAAGTGGGTGGCGGCATTTACGTTGTAGATATCTATGGGCTCCATTAAACAGTTAACACCAGGTGGGCTGTGAGTTCGTCCACCCATCTAAGCAATAAATAAAAAAAGTTAAAGATTAAATTTTTATTACACGACGTTATTCCTTAATCATAGAAGTCAATTAGCATATGATAAGTAAGTAGTTCCTTAGAAATATTGGTATTTTTCTTGCTTGTGGGATTGGAACAGCGGTGCGCACTTGCATTACTCAATGCGAATATACCGGGCCTCTTACCTCTTGGACTACGACGTAGACGACTTATATTAACGATACGTTACTTATTAGGGCTCTGTGTGCTTAGTGCGAGTTTTTTAACGTTCCCGATAGCGTAAAAGTTAATCCGACTTTGTATGCAGTTGGAACAGCGCCCCTAGCGGCAAACGTAGATAAACGATCCCATTCCATACAAATATGAGCTAACTTTTACGCTATCGAAAACGTTAAAAAACTCGCACTAAACACACTGATACCTTCCAAAGGACAATTAAATCGATGCTAAAACAAGGCCTGCCGTGTTAAAAAATTGGTCGACCAGGTAGCCGGTACTTTGCTAAAGTCAAATTAAACTACAACTTGGATAAGTGTTGACTGTACAGATATTAATACTTTAGTGGAGTCATTCCACAATTTTTCAATTAAAATAGGGCAAAACCCTTTTTTTGTAAATCTATATATATAAATAAAATTGGAGTGTCTGTTTGTAATATTGAAATAACCGCTTTTCACTACATGCATATGAATATATATACGGTACATACACCAAAATAATATTTTATACAATTTTTGTCTGTCTGTCTGTTTGTTCCGGCTAATTTCTGGAACGGCTGTACAGATTTTGACGAGACTTTCACTGATGGGTAGCTGATGATATAAGGAGCAAGTTAGGCTACTTTTTTTAGACTAGCTTCGCCCCACCTTCGCTCAGCTGTCATTAATAAAATTTAATGTTTCCGAAGCGAAGCGATGGCGGATCGCTAGTAATTAAATAAAATAGGGCGGTAAAGTCTCACATTATGTTTTCCGTTGACGCTATTTTCATATTCACCTTCGTTACATCAGTCGAAGGACGTTTGGGAAATCAGAACACTCTCCTCTCGTGTATAAATTTTCAGAGCGATCGGTCGGAAGTGAATTGCGTAAAACGAGCCCTTTTGATCATCGGCAAGTCATCGGTCGACTTGTTTAGGTTATTATTATAAATCGAATTTAAGGAAATGTGTGTTTTCGTTGCGTTTAAATATACTAGTGGTCGCCCGGTACTCGAAATTCGACTATAATCAAATTATTAATTTAAATTATAAGTTTGAACATTATCATGGTTCTATTGTCAAAGACTTTACTTCTATAATCACAGATTTCGCTGAGGCTACACTATAGACAAATAGTATTAAAGAAATCAATATTATTCTATTCTAAACTTGACCCCGGACTAACATTAAACAGAATATATAGTATATATGCGTGTGTGTGTGTGTGTGTCAAACACATGTTAGTGTGTGTAATATTTTCTTTATTGGTTTAATGTATTTTTTATGCATTATATAGAAAAAATATTAGAATTTTGCACTCCGTCTCTATGTTCTCTATGAGTGTGGGAAATTAAATACTCCTCCGTTCGCGCAATTTTCGTACAAAGGGATACAAAGTTTTTGCTTCACGTATTAATATATATAGATAGATTACGAAGAAAATGACTAAAATTTTTTATGATATAAAATAAAATCACTGCCGACTTGTTTTTTCTTCCAAACAACGCAACTAATATTTATACGATTGTTCACTAATTGAAAGAGAGATAGATACACGAGGAACATTTGAGTATATACATTTTTTAAGCGCTTTGGATCGAAAAGACTTTGGCGGTGTTCTATCAAAAAACTGTTTTCCTACGTTTACGTGGAGAACATTGGAAAAACCTTAAAGTGAAATCTACACAGACGAAACTGCAGGCTTAAATATACTAAAGTAATAAATAAAGAATAAAATGGAGTTAGTTTTTTCACAGTGAAAACGCCTAAGACCATTATATGCGTTCCTCACTGTATTGAAAGTTCTTTGTAATGCCATTTCATAGAAAATACAAGGTCGAAGGTCAAGGTAACAATTCAATATGTATTTATGAAACAGCTATAATAACTCTAACTAAATAGGAAGCCTAGTTTGACTAGGAAATGTAAAACATTCAAATAACTTTTGTGTTTAAAACAATCCGATACAATGTTTGTAGTAAAACAATAAGTTAAGGGTCAAACTTATTTAATTTGTTTCATCGACGTAATTACAAGTCGGGCTCAATTAACCAATTTAAAATTGGTATAATTGGTTATTATTTTATTTAATAACTAGCGACCCGCCCTCGCTTCGCTTCGGAAACATTGAAACACACATGAAACCAAAAAAATAAAATTAAAAAAAAATTAAAAAAAGTAGCCTATGTTCATCAGGGACAATGTCGGTTTCTAATGGAAAAATAATTTTTCAAATCGGTCCAGTAGTTTCGGAGCCTATTCGAAACAAATAAACAAACAAATCTTTCCTCTTTATAATATTAGTATAGATTTATCCCACTACATTTAAGGCCCAATTTGCTTGGTGTTCCATTTGTGTTTCTATCTCATTACTATTCGCAGTCAAACAATATTAAGAGCCAAAATATAATCTTTGTACCCATCGTAGACCTAGTCTATATTAGTGACTAGCTGACCCGGCAGTCTTCGTAGTGCCTCAATCGATAAATAAAAGATCTAAACTTTTGTATAAAATAAACTTAAAACAAACAAAAGGAATCGGTCCGACGGGGGGGACATCAAAGGGAAAACAAAATTGTACTGGTATTTTTATTGAATTCCGAGCATTTTCATATTTATGTACCTTTTAAACCTTCTCTGGACTTCCACAAATAATTCAAGACCAAAATTAGCCAAATCGGTCCAGCCGTTCTCGAGTTTTAGCGAGACTAACGAACGGCAATTCATTTTTATATATATGGATATGAAGATTCTGATGAGTGTTCTGCACAGATCATTAGTTAAATCATCAAATTCAAATTAACCGTGTCTGTTGCTCTAATTACGCTATTCAAATCTAGAAACGCAAAACATTTTTGTACGAGTTTGAATTTTAAAACAATCATTATCATTAACCTGTATGAGTCAGAGCATCAATTTACATACAACGTCAGCTAATATATCAAGTTTGGCCGGAATGAGATAACGGCGTATTACCGTGTAGCGTGCTGCCTTGAAGTTTGGAAGGACGCCAAATTGTACCAAAGCAGCCTCGGAGCCAGTGATGGGCGTAACTAGTTACTTTTGTAATCTAATTAGTAATTAAGCTACAAAATAATTTAATTACAATGTAATCTGATTATATAGTAATCAATTACATTGTAATTAGAATTACTTTGGATTTGAAAGTAATTGAATACAATTTATTTAATTGCAATATAACTAAATTACAATCTAACCTAATTACATAGTAATCAATTACATCGTAAATCGTAATTACTTTGAATATAACACTTGTAATAAAAACACTTATTTATATATATCATACATCGATTTTTTAGATAGGGAGGTTTTATGTACTTCAATAAAAATAAATAGGTAAGGCTCACTTCATAGTGAACTAGAAAGGAAGGTGTGTGGAGTGGGGGACGACTTTGCTTTTTCTTTTCGACTTTTTTTTGTTTTCGTACGCTACTATNAAATGTTCCACGAACACAAAAATAACTAAAACAAAACAAATAAAAGCTTCCAGGAAACACACTTGGTCGGCAGATGTATCACGAACACAGGCCGCGCGAACAATGGCCGGGCTAACAAAAGCCGGGCGAACAAAGACCGGGCGATCGAGTGGACGATGAGCACGTCCGCACGTGACGGGTGCCTCTATCGGAATGCGTTTAAACATACTAGTGGTCGCCCGGTAGTCGAAATTCGACTATAATAAAATTATTAATTTAAATTATAAGTTTGAACATTATCATGGTTCTATTCTATTGATTTCGCTGAGGCAACACTATAGACAAATGATATTAAAGAAATCAATATTATTCTAATCTAAACTTGACCACGGACTAACATTAAACAGATTATATACCTAATATATATGCGTGTGTATGTGTCAAATACATGTTAAGTGTGTGTAATATTTTCTTTATTGGTTTAATGTATTTTTTATGCATTATATAGAAAAAATATTAGCATTGTGCACTCCTTCTCTATGTTCTCTATGAGTGTGGGAAGTTAAATACTCCTCCGTTCGCGCAATTTTGGTACAAAGGGATACAAAGTTTTTGATTCACGTATTAATATATATAGATAGATTACGAAGAAAATGACTAAAATTTTTTTTATGATATAAAATAAAATCACTGACGACTTGTTTTTTCTTCCAAACAACGCAACTAATATTGATACGATTATTTACTAATTGAAAGAGAGATATACGAGGAACATTTGAGTATATACATTTTTTTAAGCGCTTTGGATCGCAAAGACTTTGGCGGTGTTCTATCAAAAAACTGTTTTCTTACGTTTACGTGGAGAACATGTGGAAAAACCTTAAAGTGAAATCTACACAGACGAAACTGCAGGCTTAAATATACTAAAGTAATAAATAAAGAATAGAATGGAGTTCTTTTTTTCACAGTGAAAACGCCTAAGAACACATTATATGCGTTCATCATTGTATTGAAAGTTCTTTGTAATGCCATTTCATAGAAAATACAAGGTCGAAGGTCAAGGTAACAATTCAATATGTATTTATGAAACAGCTATAATAACTCTAACTAAATAGGAAGCCTAGTTTGACTATGAAATGTAAAACATTCAAATAACTTTTGTGTTTAAAACAATCCGATACAATGTTTGTAATAAAATAATAAATTATGGGTCAAACTTATTTAATTTGTTTCATCGACGTAATTACAAGTCGGGCTCAATTAACCAATTTAAAACTGGTATAATTGGTTATTATTTTATTTAATAACTTATCCCACTACATTTAAGGCTCAATTTGCTTGGTGTTCCATTTGTGTTTCTATCTCATTACTATTCGCAGTCAAACAATATTAAAAGCCAAAATATAATCTTTGTACCCATCGTAGACCTAGTCTATATTAGTGACAAGCTGACCCGGCAGACTTCGTAGTGCCTCAATCGATAAATAAAAGATCTAAACTTTTGTATAAAATAAACTTAAAACAAACAAAAGGAATCCGTCCGACGGGGGACACATCAAAGGGAAAACAAAATTGTACTGGTATTTTTATTGAATTCCGAGCATTTTCATATTTATGTACCTTTTAAACCTTCTCTGGACTTCCACAAATAATTCAAGACCAAAATTAGCCAAATCGGTCCAGCCGTTCTCGAGTTTTAGCGAGACTAACGAACGGCAATTCATTTTTATATATATGGATATGAAGATTCTGATGAGTGTTCTGCACAGATCATTAGTTAAATCATCAAATTCAAATTAACCGTGTCTGTTGCTCTAATTACGCTATTCAAATCTAGAAACGCAAAACATTTTTGTAAGAGTTTGAATTTTAAAACAATCATTATCATTAACCTGTATGAGTCAGAGCATCAATTTACATACAACGTCAGCTAATATATCAAGTTTGGCCGGAATGAGATAACGGCGTATTACCGTGTAGCGTGCTGCCTTGAAGTTTGGAAGGACGCCAAATTGTACCAAAGCGGCCTCGGAGCTAGGGGCGCAATGTCAAGTTCCTAGGGTCGTGTCAATGATCTTGGATTTAGATTTCGATAAATCAACAATGGCCCAAATTCTTTTCATTTCAAGAAAGCAATTGTTACCTAATATAGTCCTGTGAAATGGCCAATAATTTCGGGCATAGATGCAATAGCTCATTCAGATATTACGTTCAGATATTTTATTCTCACATCCAATAGACGCTTAAAATTGGAGAGGATCGTGCATTCGTCTTCCCTTTATTTTACTTTAATTCCTTTCAAATTTAGTGTATTCATTATCCGTTGCTATAAAACTCGCCAACTTTCATTAATTACGTTAACTTGAGAGATGAAATAATTAAGAAAGTTCCCTTGTTGAAACGGTTAAAGAAAACTTTGTAACAAAAATAGATTAGCTACATTTCGTTGTTAATGCCTTTTTGTTGTCTTTGAGATTCTTTCGAGTATTTATTTATTAATGCAATGCCTTTAGAAACGTTCAGACGTGAGTTTGAAAACTTTAAGCTAGAGATTCAAGTGAGGCATCCGCCGAAACACTTTACCCTCGGCTCATAACTTTCCGGTATGACTACACAGGTACGTGACAAAATATCGGCTGTCTGGATACTCGCAGGGCGTGTAGAACAGTCTGCGGCTCTTTTATAGATCATTTCAAAGATTTTGAACTGTCCCAATTTATTATCAACAGTAAGCGCGCTCAAGATAGAATTTTTCCCGTAATATGGAATCCGTTTGGATATAGAGCCCTTTTTTTATTGCCCTTGTAGGCAGACGAGCACACGGTCCACCTGATGGTGAGTAGTTACCGTTGCCCATGGACTTCAGCAATACCAGGGGCAGAGCCAAGCCGCTGCCTACCGCTAAATATTTTTGGATATAGAGTTAGATAGAGATAGATAGTTTGGATATAGAGCCTAACCAAACCCCGTGGTACAGTATTCAGTATACCACCGACAAGACGAAAGCTACGATCAAATAAATCTGAATCTACGTTGCTACGTATACAATAAAAATCCTTAATGAAAATCTTAATAAGTCTAAAAATATTCTATTCAGTTAAGTGTTCTTTCAAATAAAATTTTTAATTTACTCTTTCTAGACGGCATCGTTATTGGCGATGTAGATAATAAATCGATGTACTGTATTTAACAAGTGTCTATACAACGATAGTTTAAAGTCAGGTGTATCTGCACCATTAAAGTCGTAAAGACTAATAAGTTACACGGAGCGTTTGAGTGAAAGTTCATTGTGAACTTTCGTTTTTCATTATCATCTCTGTAATTATTTTTAGTGCGATTAACACACAATCCTCCACGAGAGCGGAACATGAAACACATTAATTAAAATCGACCTACACTAACTAGACATAAGGATGACGCATATTAAGGAAATCAAACCTCAATGAGCCCTTTGTACAAAAAAAACTGTTAATTTTTGTGGCAAAATTTGATATTATTCATAGATTATAAGGAAACATAACATATACGTTAATCATTTGTGTTTTAAATATGTATGTACAATTAAAAACAGTTTTACGATTTAATACTGCGTTTTTATTGTCGTTCCATTATTTCCGAATTTCCGAATACTTTACGGCTTTTTTTACAGAATACTTTACCTAAAGTGTGTAAGTTAATTTAAGACGTGTCCACGTCGTCCACGTGGTACGAGGTCGTTAGACGTAAAGATAGGTTTAATTATGTCCACTATTCGCGAAAATGTAGGAAAATACTATGGTAATTGTGAATCGGTTAATGAGACAGTTTCTGTATAATCTCAATTTGCAATAATGATGCGGGAATACTCATTAGCAAAGCGTGTTTGTGCAAAGACTCAACGTCAGATGTCTCCGAGTCTACCAGTGGTCAGAGTAGGTAGATTGATTTTATATACTTGCGTCAAGATATTATAATATGGACATGCCATTTTATACATAATGTGCGGGAAGTACCGGAAAAAGTTCCGGGATTTGAACTATGTTGAATAAAATAAAATAAAAAACATACAGATAGGCTAACAAAATCCTTTATTATTAATACAATGAACAATTTTTTTAAATTAAACAACAACAAATAAATTCTTTCTAATCCTCATCAGATAGAATTTCTATATTTAAAAATGTTAGGATTATGCTTTAAAAAAAGGCCTAAAACATACTTACATAAGAAAATTATTAATATTGTATACCTGTATACAAATAACTCAGTGAAAAAAACATTTAGAGGGCAAAACTAGAAAGACCTTCAGAAATGTCAACAACTTCGTAGATTTAAATACCGTTAGATAGATCAAGTTGCCTGGACTTCATCATGCAGTGTGCCCCTGGCATTGCTGATATCCATGAGCGATGGTGATGACTTACCGTCAACGCGGCGTATGATCGTTTGCCCAATAAAATTCCTTCTACTTTCTACGGATTTTTCCTAAGGTTTGGATGTCTCAGTTCATCTTCAAACGTGGTTTAAAAAAATGTCTTTATATTCGACATTCCTCATTATTATGGACCGCAAGTTAGTTTTCATTCGATAGCAATAAAACATTTATTTTAATGAGCAAATGTGACTAAGTTAACATTTTAGTCAGGCCGCTATTTCTCTGTTGAAATGGTTTCGCTTCCCCGAATTTAGGACGATATAAATCAAACAAATAAAACTTTAACAACACAAACTACCCCAAACAAATATTTACAAACGGCGCACCGGTCTTTACTTAATACCGTTTATCGTAATGTTTTTATAATATTTTATAATCCAGTAGCCAAACAAACAAGCATGTTTTTGTTAAGTTTAAATTTCCATATTATGTTTTTCGCATTGGGGAATGAGAAGAAATCGCTTTAGGGGTTAAGTTCGCCAACATTGTGTTTCCTGGGAATTTTTTTAGCTTTTTTATTAATAAAACACTTAAATGCTAAGTAGTGACGTTCGGGGTGGCGTGGAGATTTGCTCTCCATTCGAAATGCCCCAAATCTGGCTCAGTATGCTTAGTGCGAGTTTTTTAACGTTCTCGATAGCGTAAAAGTTAACTCAAATTTGTATGGAGTTGGAACGTTTGCCTACGTTTGTCGCTAGGGGCGCTCTTCCAACTTTATACAAATTTCAGTTAACATTGATCAGTTCTGCGGACGCGAGTTCTTGAGCTCCATGGACTTTTAGTCGGTGCAACTCCGATATGATCCCTTTCCGTCCTCAACGTAAGGGCGAGATTCTTTTTTTATGACTAAGAGAGGTTGATGAGTATACGGCCCACGTGGTGCTAAATGGTTACTCGACTGCTTAATGGTTACATCAACCATATAAATGCCGCCACCTACCTTGAGCGAGATCAGGCGAATATCTAATGACAAAAAAAAGTGACGGACGCATTTTTTTTTTAAAATATAGTTTGGTAAACGAGCTCGCGCCACACCTATAAACTTAAATATAGGTATGACAAAAAGACATAGTGGCCATGTTCATTTTCAGATAGTTTCTTAGTAGTGTACATACTTAAACTGCATTAGTTAATTTTCTAAAGTTATACTGCAATTAATAAAAAAAACATACCACAGCAAAACTTAATAAAACCACGACGTCACTGTAAATAATAGTTCTCTCGTCTACTTACAAGTTTAGTTACTAGAATGTGGGTATTATGCGGCTCGCGGCCCGGCCTTCGTCGTCCGTTCAGGAAATTGCTCCCTAGGGGCGTCATTTACCCCATAATAACTCCACTATCTACCCAAATTGCTGTTACACCCTAGACAAAGGTCGGTTTTTTAACGTTTTACTTTAATTAAAAAACTTTTGTTCTGAATTGTATCGTCTCATTCCACGGAGACTGCGTTTCTTTTGTCCCCGTAATGAGGTGAATATCAAGGGATGGAATCTTTAATTCTAACTGAATCACATCATTACGAGTGCAACATATTCTAAATAGAGCCATTTCATTTGTTGGAATATTCTAGAATACCTTTTTGTATTATACGATTTTTATTGAATAAATTTTTTTCTCTAAATTGAACTTTTAGATCGCAAGACAACTATGAAACAATCACCGGTTATCTATTGGACACCAGAATATTTACAACGAAAAGAGAATCAAACAAATTTGACATTCGATCATTACTTCTTCAAGACAAATTTCAATGTAATGTCACTAAGGTTTGTTCTAATCGACAAACACATGTGAACATTCAATTAGATTGGAATATTTGTAATGGCATTCCAATCTCATATAGCCATATATGTAACGCTATAATAAAAGATAATTGTCGTCCCATTGCGGAAATTATGTGATTTAAACTTAGTCTCTGTGTAGGGCGGATGTTAAAACAAGATTTCCCGTGTGCGGGTTATAATTTTCCGAGTATAATCTCTACTAAAATTAGGGTTTACATCTTAATAAAAACAATTAAATTAAGTTTCCGATTTTATTTCTTATGTAGTCATATATAAAATTTAGAATGTAGGTGTTACTTCAGCGAGCTCTACATTGGAAGTTTAATTTGATAACTTCTAATAAACGTCCAGTATATTAGGGGTGACTCAACAAAATGGAACTGAAATAAGGAAATTAATAATGTACTAAAACATCAAAGCGTGTGTGATATGTTAAGATAGGAATTAATGATCTATTTAAATAAATTAAATTGTAATTGTATTTCGACAGTTCGTGAAATGTCCTATTCTAAATTAAAAAACTGTTACCTCTTCTTCGATATAGCGAAGGCGTTCGACAAAGTCTGGCACAACGGTTTGATATACAAACTGTATAACATGGGAGTGCCAGACAGACTCGTGCTCATCATACGAGACTACTTGTCGAACCGTTCGTTCCGATATCGAGTCGAGGGAACGCGTTCCCGGCCCCGTCACATCGCAGCCGGAGTCCCGCAAGGCTCCGCACTCTCCCCGTTACTATTTAGTTTGTATATCAACGATATACCCCGGTCTCCGGAGACCCATCTAGCGCTCTTCGCCGATGACACGGCTATCTACTACTCGTGTAGGAAGATGTCGTTGCTTCATCGGCGACTCCAGACCGAAGTAACCACCATGGGACAGTGGTTCCGGAAGTGGCGAATAGACATTAACCCCACGAAAAGCACAGCGGTGCTATTCAAAAGGGGTCGCCCTCCGAATACCACTTCGAGCACCCCACTCCCCAGTAGGCGCGTAAACACCTCCGCCGTTAGCCCCATCACTCTCTTTGACCAGCCCATACCGTGGGCCCCGAAGGTCAAATACCTAGGCGTCACCCTCGACAGAGGGATGACATTCCGTCCCCACGTAAAAACGGTACGCGATCGCGCCGCGTTTATACTAGGACGACTCTACCCAATGCTTTGTAGACGAAGCAAACTGTCCCTCCGTAACAAGGTAACCCTCTACAAAACTTGCATACGCCCCGTCATGACGTATGCAAGCGTAGTGTTCGCTCACGCGGCCCGCACCAACTTGAAACCCCTTCAGGTTATACAATCCCGATTCTGCAGGATAGCCGTCGGAGCACCATGGTTCCAGAGGAACGTGGACCTCCACGATGACCTGGAGCTCGACCCCGTCAGTAAGTATCTACAGTCGGCATCGCTGCGCCACTTTGAGAAGGCGGCACGACATGAGAACCCTCTTGTCGTGGCCGCCGGAAACTACATACCCGATCCTGTAGACCGTTTGGTAAACCGTCGACGTCGCCCAAAGCACGTCATCACGGATCCTCCTGATCCACTAACGGTGCTTTTAGGCAATACAAGCACCGGTCACCGTCCTCGCCGAACCCGTCGCTTGCGACGAAGGGCTCGACGAGCGAATTAACCCACAGACACAGCCCACTGAGTTTCTCGCCGGATCTTCTCAGTGGGTCGCGCTTCCGATCCGGTGGTAGATTCTGCGAAGCACTGCTCTTGCTAGGGCGGTGTTAGCAATTCTCCGGTTTGAGCCCCGCGAGCTCACCTACACAAGCTAGGGTACGCTGAAATAGCCTCTCAAGGCTATCAGCATAGGTAGGATTTAAAAAAAAAAAAAAAAAAAGTCTGAAATGGTAAAATTTAACTTCGTTCAGACAACCCTGAAGAATTTATTGCGCTAGTGTGAGAAGCGGGGGCAACAACCTTGGCTTGCGTAAGACAATTAGGAGCGACTTTTGTTAATTGAAGTAAATAACAGTAAACTCCTGTCCTGATCCGAGGAATGAGCAATCAGATGAAACGAGTTCAATTGCTATTACCATTTAGCTGGTTTAGTTCGATTTCAATGTTCAGTTTATTTTTTTTTATTTGCGGAAGATTTTTGGTATAAAATAAGCTAAATGGTATGGTAATTTTTGTAGCAGAACCAAAGAGTAGTCTACAGCTTGCTGATTATTGAATCTACATCTAGAATACTAAGTGTATATAGATAATAGAGGTTTGAAAAGGATAAGACGTCTGGTGCATTCGTATCTAGCGATGCACCGGTGTTCGACTCCCGCAGGCAAGTAGTACCTACCAATTTCTCTAATGAAATACGTACTTGAGAAATGTTCACGATTGACTTCCACGGTGAAGGAATAACATTGTCTAGTAAAAATCAAACCCGCAAAATTATAATTTGCGTAATTACTGGCGGTAGGACCTCTTGTGAGTCCGCACGGGTAGGTACCACCACCCTGCCTATTTATAAAAACAGAAAATGTTTTTGATGGTTATATTGAAAATGCAATAGAAGAAAAACTTAAGTGTAAAATTTAACTATTCATAGAGAGCTAGTTTCAGTTAAAATCAAAAAGAAAAAAAGGAGAAACACTCGTTCCTGAACAGAAAAAGGTCTTATTCAATCGATTGAGCGCGAAACAGCAAGCCTTTCTTTCAAGATAAGATGAGGAAGATAAACGAAATTGATTTTTTGTTTTTATATACACACAATAAGGTTTTCACACATAAAATAGGCCAAAAATAAGTTTTGCAATAAAGGAACACGCCTCAAGAATGGTTGCAATGCAACTAAGAGTTAGAGTTTAGTATGACCCATGCCTGCTAGTTTCTGCTATTACTAACGATATCCCTTGAATTTATTTTATAGCGAAATGCAAATTAGGTATATCGGATAAACAATATTACTTAAAATTAATTTATGAAATTTCAATTTTAATTTGGTATCAAAGATGGTTCGATTCAACAATTTGACTTATATATTATGTATTTTGACAACGATCAGCAATATTTTTTTAATTTTTAGTCCGACTTATAGTACTATTTAAGCGAGTTTTTCTTTAAGTTTTTACGCTACATTTATTATTAAAAATGGACTGTTGTTACACCCGCGTTAAATTTAAAAATAAATACGTTGAATTTTCCCTGTGATTAATTCCGTAAACTACCAGCCAAGTTATATATCAGTTGTTACGTAAAATGCAAGGAACATGCAAAGACACTATCGTATTTATTATGACAAATAAATACACGGTATTGCTCCGGTCGTGTCGTTTGTTATCTACTAAGAATTTTCTAAGTTTGTGAGAAAGTTCATCCATTTTTTTTTAATTCCTACCTAAGCTGATAGTCTTGAGAGGCTATATTAGCGTCGCCTTAACTAGTAGGTGAGCTCACGGGGCTCAAATCTGATGACGTTGCTAACACTCGCCCTAGCAAGAGCCGTGCTTCGCAGAATCTACCACCGGATCGGAAACGCGACCTATTGAGAAGATCAGGCGAGAAACTCAGTGAGCTATTTCATCCAAAAATATTGAGCTGTTTTCGCGTGATCGAGTAGCAAACGTTTAAACATAAAAAAAATCTTATTTATTATATTAATGTTGTTAATAAAATCAAGTAGCTTTTCCAATATGGACTATCAGTTTACCGTAAGCTTCGTTTGTACCTGTTTTCGACCTCCAAATAATAAACAACCTATAAACCACAAACATTCATAATCTAGCCTCCTATACATACGGTGATCATTGTTTTTGTATCAAAAAATAGGACAAAGAGCAAACAGAACCTAAAAAAATATCAATAAGTTTATTAAAACGAGATCGGTTATAACCAAACAATGACCATATAATATGGGATAAATGGTTAGTCCTTGTGCAATTCCGCATTGAACAAACATTTTCTTCTTGATAAGGCCAAAAAATAAATATTATTAATGAAAAAATACTAGAATTTGTTTATAGAATGAGAAAGAAGAATGAAGTTTATTTAAGATCGATATTTACACTAGTCTACTAGCTTACTCTGTCGGAAAAAAGGTTGTGTTTCACGCTAAAGGTTCATCCAATATTTTTTTTAGTTACCTTGAGGAATTATTCTAGATTCACCGGACTAGTAGGTGAAACACGGGGCTCAAACCCGGACTGTTGCTAACACTCGCCCTAGCAAGAGCAGTGATTCGCAGAATCTACTACCGGATCGGAAACGCGACCCACAGAGAAGATCCAGCGAGAAAGTCAGTGAGCTATGTCTATAGGTTAATTTACTCGTCGAGCCCTTCATCGCAAGCGACGGGTTCGGCGAGGACGGTGACCGGTGCTTGAGGTAACTAAAAGCACCGTTAATGCATCGGGAGGATCCGTAATGACGTGCTTAGGGCGACGTCGACTGTTTACCATTCGGTCCACCGGATCGGGTATGGTTCATCCAAAATTACACATATTTAATTCCATTCAAATATTAATTTGAATTTCACTAAAAACAAATAAAAATAGATAAAAAACAGGTCATTTATCTACTCCTAAACAAAAGAGAACAGCGTCTTAAAAAAAATACTGTCCTGCCAAAAACAGTAATAACGGACACCCACACCGTACCTATATAGTACCAGTTCCTATTCGGAGTTCAGTCAGAACCATCAATAGTTACTACTCGACTTGTGGTACCATTCCGTTTGTATTATACCCGATGTTATGACATACGACGACGGCTACAAACGGGAAAGTCAGGCAAAAGCAATGTATTCTTAAACTATGTGACGTGTCGCGCACGACTTTTTAGCTATTCACTATCGAATTGTGCGGTAGACACACCTCGTATCGCATTAAGGTCGTGAACTTTAATAATTTATGACCTACGAATCAATGACGTCTATTTTAGAACAGGCAGAACTTTCGAGAAAATATCGAATTACCACCGCCCTTGTATCGTTATCGAAGTGGACTTCATACTACCTGAAACATGTTATAAGAGTAGATCCAGAGGTGATTTTTGCCTCAGTCTGGCTTTGTCTCTTCCAAAATATTCCTTCTATTCATAGTATTGCTGAGGCTGTCAAATCGCGATTTAATGTAATTTTTGCTTTAACTCACTTTGACATAAAGTTAAAAGTCACAAAACCTAATTAATTTAATTATGTTGCAAAAAATAGTGTTAAAGAAACAAAGTTCACAATATTTAAATTGGAATAGCTACTTTGAAGTCGTAATTTTTTTTAAACGATTCTTGTTACAGACACGATCTCACTGCCTATCTGATACTACGTTAAATTATCTGATTTTTATTGCACAATTTTATTTATTCATCGTAAGGGTCGTTCGTAACTTCGTGTAATAAATAAGCTGGGACCTCAATATAACATCACTCGATATAAAAATACCAAACGCCTTACTCATTGGGCTACGTACAAAAAGACACAGGTAAAAAAGCATTTGAAAAAAAATTCAAAAAAGTTTAGCAATTAGGTTAAAGTAGATCGCTAGCTCGACTAAATTTATTGATGCATAAAATAAATTGTAGGGAGAAAATAGGAAAAAGTTTGAGAACGACTGGAGTTGTCGAGCCATGAATGATTCAGGCCTGTGTCCGTGACGTCCTCGCCTCCAGATGTTTATTATTCTCGGGTTCGACTACTAACACTTTTAGCTGCTTTTCGTTACATATTACTTTTATTGAATTTCTTCTCGCCAAATAAGAAGTATATTTGCGATGATCAGATATATATGTGTCGGGTTGAGCTCTTCCCGATCATCACCTGCGTCCTCGTGGTCAGTAGTTTGTAGGTTAGACTCTAAATAAGAACACAATTAAATAATAACAGACCGGACGCAGTGATCTCAGAGATGCGTGCGATCGCAATAGTGCCTGCAAAGAGAATGCCTCCTATCTCAAATTACTGTCTTTTTTTTAAGGGATTTTATGACCTGGTAACTGAGACCTTTAAGTCATGAATTACTGTCTTGTAATCCCACCGTCATAGACTAACTTTTCAAATGTCACACGTTGATGTCATCCACAGATTCACTAACACGTGCCATAAGTCATTGTCTATTGAACGAGTCAATAACAAGTCTACCCATAAACAATTATGATCGCAGCGCCATCTCTGATTCCACCCAGGTAATTAACCTGACGTTTCCAATATTTCACAGCTATTTCCACTGATGCTCCGACATATATATCATAGAATCAAATTCAAATACATATTTTTCAAACAAATACTGGTACGAAAATCACAGATTTTATATGTTACAGTTAACGAAGCATTGAATAGCATCAGCCTACTTTTTTCAGAGGGTATCGTAAAGGCGATTAAGGGATTAACCGGAGAATAAGCAGCAGAGTTTTCGATTATTACACGAACATACTGCGATTTCCAACGAGACTTTACTAACATTTTTGATGAATTAAAAGATGCTAAGACTTTATCACGAATAAGAAACTGCAGTGTGAACGGTTTGTCTGCGTTATATTCGTACATAATAATAGTTGGTTAGATTATTATTATAAAAGTACAAGTTTTGTGACCGGACGGACTGTGGACACGCATAGGTATTCATATACGCATACAACAGTTCTGATTTTTTACTACGATACAGTTGGAGCTTTGATATTATCTCGAGGGTTATTTTTCTGACTTAGATGCGTGGAGCTCACGGCCCGCCGGAGCCCATAGACATCTACAACGTAAATACCGACACCCACCTTGACACAAAAGTAAGGTCTTAGTTTCAACAGTGGCTGCCCCACCTTTCTAACCGAAACGCATTACTGCTACACGGCAGATATAGGTAGGGTGGTGGTACCTACCTGTGCGGACTCACAAGACGTCCTGCCACCAGTAACAATAGGGTGGCATCGTTTTGTAACTTTGAAGTTACGAGCCCATAAATCGTGTACATTAGAAATCCCAACAAACTGATTAACGTTGGCCGTTGCCTAGTGTAGTTAGAACGTTGCGTGACACACGCCACTATCGACCCGCGGCGGTCCTACTATAAACCTGTCTCCAGAATTTTTAAATGGTCTCTATTTTTTATTAGGCGCCCTCGGACTTACAGTAGTTTAAACGTAAAACTACTCACATAACAACGTGACTTGTTAATACATCCGACTTTCAAACTAGGGAAACGTATTATTTTAATTATGTAGACTATAATTACATAGGACTTATGACAAGCCTGGTGTTAAGAGCCCATAAACTTCCCAACGTGAATTCCGCAACCCACTTTAAGGCATAGAACAGACCGTCTTTTTTAAACTCTATAGTGCTATTATTCCTAAACCTTAGAATCGGAACGCATGGTCGCTTCGTCGTAGGAAGGCAAGCTCACAAAAATCTCTATATGTTGAGAAGATTCTATTTGAAGAAACTATTTTGATTTATTTACACAATAACAAATTTGGTTTTGTTCAAGTATCCTCATCTTAAAATATATAAATTACGTGTCACGTTGTTTGTCCGCGATGGACACCTAAGCTACTGAGCCGATTTTAACTTTTTTTTAAATATGTGTTTTGTTCCAGCTTAGGCATAGCATGGTTTTTATTTCGATTAATGGTCGCAATATTTATTAATTAACAATAAAACGATTTCTTATGTTGATTATTGTTATTAATTGTGATTTAAGTCTAAAACAGATGGCGTCTTAAATCAGTTTTTACAGACAATTGTAATACTGTCTGACATTAATATCTCATAGATGGCGCTGTGTTAAAAATACTAACGTTTCAGATAAGCTACAATTTAATAGCATAAACAGTAAACACCACGTGTTGCTGAAGCTAAAGTATAAGTGAAATTCCGAAATAAGTGAAATGAAACGCAATACTGTTAAATTCAATTGTTATTTGGAAACAAAAATCTTAGCCACAGCAACGTGTGGCCGGCTCTGCTAATTGGAAATATAGCAAAAGCCTTTTTTAAATGATGCAACTCCGAAAACTCAAATTTTTTTAAAGTTTATATTAGAATATTTAGACTGAAACCATCACTGCCATCACTTTAGCCTACTAATAGCCATATGGCTCAAACACACTTGATTCGACAATCCAAGAATCAGAATTACGTAAAATCGTTCTTGTACGATACAACATTTAACCTTATCCCAACAGATCTTCCATTAAGGCTTAGTTTATTATGATAGGATACGACGATAGTAATTGACCTTCTTAGGACTACCGTTTGAGAATCGTTTCATATATCGGCCTGTATAAAGCAAATATTTTAGGATCTTTAGGAAAAGGCGCAGATATTACCCATAGAAAAATAGATGAAAAAGTTCTAGAAACATTTTCCGTTTAGACCCTAATTCTGTCAGAAAATAAATTTAAGTACTTCAATAGCATATACGAGTCGATCCGTTTTAAATGCGTTTACACAAAGATAATTTGAGATTAGGCAAATGCTATAATATTATGTTATGAATATAATCAGATTTTAGCCAGAATGCCTATTCATAATAACATTGATTTTTTTTTGCTATAAGTAAAGTAGCAACGACCACTTTTGAGCTGAATCATCATTAGCACAAGGCAGCTATGTCTCGAAGTTAAATAAGTAATGCCCAATACAGCCATTGAGGGTCGTTTTCAAACCTTTGTGGAAGGTCGCACTCGACTCTTGGAGAACAAAAAGGAGGAGACTACATTTTGGGTCTGAATGGTATATGATATATGTAAATATGTACATAGTCTCTGGAAACGCAGTGAACATAGTTAGGAACAGGTTGTTGTTTTTCCAGTCCTAGGACTGGGACTAGGACCCCGCTGTTACATAGGACCCTCACAAGTTGTCTCCACTTGACCCTGTCTTGCGCTTGCTTCTTGACATCACTCTAAGTCATGCCGGCAGTCCTCATCGCGCTCTCCACGGTACGTCGCCAAGTATGTACAGATGAAGTTGGAAACAGGTAGACAAGAAAAACTATGCTCCTCCGAAATATTCTAAAGTTCTACACATTCAGAGCTCACGATTATTTTTTCGTATATAATGAGTGTTAAGCATGACAAATATCTCTATCAAAATACTGACAAAATACTGAGTCTGGCTAACACTAGCAATCAAACTCATACCCCGGGTAACTGAACGTTAGACCAAAGTATAGCCCAAAGAAAACATATAATACACGGTTCTTTTTCACATTGGCTATTTTTCAATGTAAATTATATTTTTGGTGTGCAACGAATCTGTGTATCTCTATTTATTCTCTTAAAAATAAACAAATATATTGTTATCTAGCCTTTGGTTAAAAATCAATATTAAAGAACTTGATAGAAAAATATTAAGTAAAATAATCAAAATGTTTTTTTTAGTGACAGTATACATATGTAGTCCAATGCAGAATCTTGAAGTCGTTGGAACCCAGAAACTTGTTTTTCATAAAAGCCCTATAAAAAGGAAAAGTCGTTAAACAAAGTTCGGCGACAGCCCTAGAAAAAACAGTAGTACTCGCCAATAAAACACCTGAAATACGTATTTTCATTCGAACAGAGGATCGTAAAAACGTAAACGAAGCTCGTATATAGGTCAGTTTTAATATTGAGACAAAAGGCTTTTTCTTTGTTCTTTCATGAATCGCATCTCATGCAGGGTATACCATTTTAAGAATATCTATCTACTATATATATAAAAATGAATTGCCGTTCGTTAATCTCGCTAAAACTTGAGAGCGGCTGGAACGATTTGGCTAATTTTGGTCTTAAATTATTTGTGGAAGTCCAGAAGCTCGTATATAGGTCAGTTTTAATATTGAGACAAAAGGCTTTTTCTTTGTTCTTTCTTGAATTTCATCTCATGCAGGGTATACCATTTTAAGAATATCTATCTACTATATATAGGTATATATAAAAATGAATTGCTGTTCGTTAGTCTCGCTAAAACTTGAGAACGGCTGGAACGATTTGGCTAATTTTGGTCTTAAATTATTTGTGGAAGTCCAGTGAAGGTTTAAAAGGTAGATAAATATGAAAATGCTCGGAATTCAATAAAAATAACAATTTTGTTTTTCCTTTCGTCCGTCGGATTCCTTTTGTTTGTTTTAAGTTTATTTTATACAAAAGTTTAGGTCTTTTATTTATCGATTCAGGCACTACGAAGTCTGCCGGGTCAGCTAGTATTCAATATAACCATTGAAATTGCAACACAACAGTCGTCTTCCCATTTAGACTAATAAAAATTTTGTTGTTCTGCTTTTAAAAATATTGTGGAATTAGTAACAATTTTCCGAGAATACTATTAATGTGGAAACATGATTCATAGGTAATAAAACCTGACGCACTCTTCAGTGTTGTGTAAATAAACGGTGTGTACAGTGTATCTAAGAATATATATCCATGTCCATGGATAATATTTGTACTCCTTATCAAGTTCAACAGGTGTAATCTTATTAAATATATTATTATTATTATTATAGTATTATGTGGTCAGGTTTAGGTTTTTTGTGCACTAAAGTAGAAGGACATTGATTAATTACAGACCTTTGTCTATCTAAAACTCCAAAAAGTTTTTTTTTTCTTTATTAAAGTCAACTTAAAAATAAGTTAGAGGATTTTTTTCTTAAGAATTTGGAGGCTTTTTGTGAATATTAGTTGAGAATATATAGTTTTCTAACACTGTCAAATGTCTTCCATCTTCAGATTTCCTGATTTTAGCCTTCAAGGCGCCTTTTTTAGAATAGCCCGGAAGGAATTTACCAGGAAGCCCCAATTTTGAAAATTTAGAGTATTTACGTAATTAATTTGACACAGATGTATAAGTTAACCCGAAATGCTAAAGAACCGGTAATTGTATTACGGTCACGATGATTCATATGAATGTGACCAGTCTTGTATGCATGATATTACTCATACAAGAAACTCAATAATTATTACTTGAGTGTTCACTATATATGCATAGTTTTTGCTTTACCGTCTCTATTATCTTACTTTGCAGATCATAACTTTCTACATATCTATAGTATAAGTAGGTACTACTAGTATGTAAGTAGCTAATGTTTTGTATATTCTTGTATTACATATAATAAATTTTATTGCCCTCTCCACTCTAATTGGAAAATTGTCTTTGATGTTTTTTGTTAGCAAGTTAACGGCGGTACTCAAGTAAGCCCTTGAAATTTTTATTATTATTAAACCTCACAAGCCCAAAATTATTTGAAAACATTTTGTAATTAAATAGTTCGACCGCTGTTTATAAAAGACAATTACTTCGGAGCATGGACATATTAAATTTTAGTCCCGGACTGAGTTTATGTGAGGCGACTACATACGTGAGGTGATGTGACGAGGTCGTCATAAAACATTCAAACTACGATCTACAAACTGTCAGTATTCAAGGCTGTTTACCATAGTTCTTATATGGGCGACACGCTGTCTGGAATAGTATGTTATTTTTTAAATTGTAACGAATAATGTTATATTTTTGTAATAATCATTGAAATTTATTTATTGGTCTAGATGAAATGTCAAGCTCAAATGAAATCACCCTATAGCGATAATGTAACCATCCAGCAAAGTCATGAAGAAATGTTTTCTAATTAACTAGGCCTAAACTTTAGTCTCATTATTGCATTAATTATAATAATAATATTATTAATAATCATAATTTTAACATTAGTACGGGTACCGGCTAAGACGAGACTTTCGGCGCGCACCGCGGTACCGTAAGTTTCGTGTAGTCGGTGTGGTGGAGCTCGATGGGGTTTAGTCGGTAGTCGTTCTGCGGGGCAAGTGCTTCGCGCGCCTTTTTGAAGGCGTAGTCTCTTGTGACAAATTGGGGGAGGTGAAGGACCTCGGCCCTTCTCTTCTCCCCTTCTTCCTCTCAGGAGGCGCCGGAGTCCGACATAACCCGGTCCGTTACCGCCCTCGACTGGGTATCCGTAAATGGATTCCCCAGCGTTAAAAAAAAAAAGGCCTAAACATTAGTGTGATGAACAGGTTTGTTTGCTTTTCGGTTGAGTGTTTATGATTGTACATATTTAAACTAATATGAGTATGTATGTATGTCAGTCTCTGGTATCTATAACAGAGGGATTCCTAATTTGGGACCTGACAACCAATCGTTAATAAAAAAAAATGATTTCGACTAATAATATCATCTCATCGTAAATTTCTTAATAAATTGATAAAATTCAAAGAGATATATTACTAATGTGTTATTTTTATATGAATATCGTTAAATCAGTGGCGAGATCTCCGTTGAGTATCTTTTATGAGATTTTAACGATCACCTTCCGACAATATACTGTAATAATATAAAACGCAATATAAAATGCAATTTACTATACGACTCCTCAAACATTTATTATTATTCATATTTAATGTGTACGGTACAGATTTTATTATCTTTTTTTTTTTTTTTATTGCCCTTGTAGACATATGAGCATACGGCCCACCTGATGGTGAGTGGTTACCGTCGCCCATGGACTTCAGCAATGCCAGGGGCAGAGCCAAGCCGCTGCCTACCGTTTAATACTCTCCACAAGCCTCGTTTGAAGAAGGACATGTCATAGCGCTCGGGAAACACCGTGGAGGGGAGCTCATTCCATAGCCGGATGGTATGTGGCAAAAAAGACCTCTGGAAACGCACTGTGGACGTATGTATCTTACGTATTAAAGCGGGCTCCGGTAATTAATGGTGGTAGGATGTATTTTCAGTAACGTAACACCATCCTACCTATTTCTGCCGTGAAGCAGTAATGCGTTTCGGTGGGCGGCATTTACGTTGTAGATGTCTATGAGTTCCGGTATGCGTACCAACATACCGCCCTATTTTGCTATAAAAAAAATTTAAGCAATTAAAAAAAAAGGTAAAATAACCCATCCCACCGGTCCATCCATGTAAGCAATAATAAAAAAAGTAAGTTACGGACGATACAACAAGAACAACAAACATGTCAACACAGTCCTCATTACCACGGGAGCCTCTCGCTCCGCGCCTGGCCGGCACACCTGCGTGTTAACGAAGGACTTGACATTTACATCGCTACACCCGTCCAGTCTGTTTAGTGCGAGTTTTTTAACGTTCTCGATAACGTAAAAGTTAAGTCAAACTTGTTGGAACAGCGCCCCTAGCGGCAAATTTAGGAAATGTTAGAAGTTACGAGTTAACTTTTACGCTATCGAGAACGTTAAAGAACTCGCTCTAAGCACACAGCTTGACCACTGTTTTTCTTTGTAGTGACATGTCGAAAGAAACGAAAAATTCGATACTTTAAAAAAATGAAAATTACAAAGTTTTTTTTTTGAGCTAACCGAATAGGGTTGTTGATGTTGTGTTAATATAGTTTGTTGTAGTAGTTGTTTACAAAACTGTAAGCCCGAAAACGTAGGAACCGCCACCCTACCAATTTCTGCCGCGGAATCAGGAATTCGTTCCAGAAGGGTAGGAAGGTCGCTATACTGTAAAACAGAGAGTTCGACCTCATGTCTCATGACGGCTATCGCGTTTCGACGCCTATAAACTAAAACCACATAAAATTAGGCAAACTGTGAGGTCCTTTAACGATCAATGCAATAAATCATAATGTAATCACATCGGGTGAATGGCTAGGAAGAGAATTCATTTTTATTAATGTGGATTTGCGTCGTCTTTTATGAAATGAATTATTTTACAGCGCCATTCGGTAGTCCATTAGCTCGGCTAATGATATTAAAATCTATAAAACGGCAACAACGAAAAGGGGATGGCCCATTTTAGGCCCAAAGCGGACAATAGATTATAGAAAAAATACTTAGTGCATTAATTTTGTCATAAATAAATATGCATTTACTTTCTTGCAAATAAGCGCCACTATAGTTTACAATAAGTAGTTTAAAAAAAGTAACTCTATTGAAAAAACAAGGATTTTTATTTTTGCGGGAAAAATATTGCCAGCTTCAAATCCTTTTACGTATGAAGTAAATATTTTGAGTATATAAATAAAACATATAAATAAATCATTTTAAGTATTATCATTAATCAAACGATTTTAATGGATTTTATGCACATAAAATAACATCGAAGACATACCCATTGGACTTTAACTTGTAACTATACTTGAGACCTTAGAACTTATATCTCAAGGTGGGTGGCGCATTTACGTTGTAGATGTATGTGGGCTCGAGTAACCACTTAGCAACACCAGGGTGGCTGTGAGCTCGCCCACCCATCTAAGCAATAAAAAAAACTTTACTAGTATTGTTATTTAAATATGTACAACTAAAACAAAAACATAAAAAATAATGTGTACTCGTAAAAAAAAGATTAAGATATAAATCAATTATCGGTTATTTAAAAAAATAATCGATATATGAATTTCATGTAATTATTTTTCTTTATACTGACAACACTGAATTTAATCTGACTGACTGATACTTCGCTTGCTGCTTGTGGTGTTGTGCTTGCGTACAAAATGGATGTGTTTTGATTTTTCTTCGATTTATTTTACTTTTATCAATAACGTTTCATACTACGACTAAAAAACATTGTGTGAATTGTGGTTTTACCCTGACCGAGATTTAAAACCGTGTATATGCTCTCCTTTGCTATTTTTAGATGATACTAATTGTGTATGAAGATGAAGAAAATATAGATATTTAAAGAATTAAGTGTGTTTTTATACCCTATTGGATAAAAATACATTAGGAACATCTTAAACATTAAGAAAAGAAAAGTTCTTGAAGTATCTCACAATCCGACACTTATTTATATAGAAAATTAACCTCAAAACGAGTTTTTATTTTTATTATATTTTTTATAATAGTGGCGTCAATTTCAATATATTTTTTAGATATCCAATACATTTAAGAATTTGAATCAGTACATTTTTATAGTAATATTTGATGTCCATCTTGGGCCTAGCACACTATGGAGAGTGGGCAATCCCCTTTACTGCCTTATCTTCCACGTTCATAAACCGGTTACAAACATACCCAAATTTATCACTAATGAGTGGTGCTATACCAAGCTGTTACTAAAATAAAGCATTACGAATATAACGTAAGAAAATATTGAGGTTTTAATTGATTTATATTGCTTCTCTCCTCCTAGCGGTAGAGAATGAAAGAGATAGCTATAGCACGAACAGAAAAGGTTTCAATTAAAGTCGTAGTAATTTTGGGTTACAGCGCAAGTATCCGTAATAAAATGGAAGATATTCCAATTTAAGAAGGTTCCCTCTTAGTACTTTTAATTTGTATTAAAAAAAAACAAAGAGGCAGAGGTAGTCATAATTAAAATTATTTTTACGATTTAATCTCGCTCTCTTTATAATATTAATTTTATTATTTCAGAAGTTGTGAATACTTTAAAGTTATTGTACAGTACCCGGCTATAAATATTGCACATCGATTTTTATAACGATACAATCGGCTGATGTCGGCTGAGTGGAGCACTATCTCTGTCACACACTACGCACCGAAAGCTATCTCTGTCGCAAACATCAAAATTTCTACAAGAAATTATTATTAATTATGTGTCCAACTTGCGAAAGCCGGAGACTACACTACACGATAAAATTTTAAATTTAGAATTTTTGAGCGGCTTATAATAAAACCATTTTTGGCTTGGAGGAGATAGGGATTTTGCTACGCGACCGAACTGAAAAAAAATGTGATAGTAAAACCGTAAGAAAAAGTCCGTGGAATAAAACCGTTAAATGAGACATGGCAGGCAGGCAGGCAGGCAGGCGCGACAGTCGTATACACAAGCGAGTAGTGTATAATACCTTTCTCTTTCTCCTTCTTTCTTTTCGTTCTCTCATCCCTTCTCTCTCTCTATTTTGTAATTATTTCTATTTCTATGTAATTTTATGTTGTCAAACAAAAATAAAGAGACATATTTTGTTATTTTAATTGATAATTTGAATTACGATTTTTTTTTTATTTTACGTAATTTATTATTTCCTAAAATACTGAATTTTCTAAATACTTTCCTGTACTTAAATAAAAACTAATCTGCAAATTTTAAGAGAAAAATCAAGAAAACCTACATAAAATTGAGCACGTTTTTTTTTTGCAAATTGTGTCGATTCTACATTAGCCGAAGGAACTTCGTTCCTACCTGGTGTCCCACGACACCACATCTTTTTTTTTATTTAAACTCTAGCACTAGAGATTAATTTGAGAGTTTTTTGAATGACACCATTTTACTAACAAACCCTATAAATTGAACGTTTGAATTCGTCATTAGCTCGCACCATTTCCATAATGAATTTAAAAGTCTACGCTTGAAGAGTTCTATTTAATTTAATCAATAACGTACATATTACTGGTGGTAGGACAACGACTTTTGAGTCCGCACATGTAGGTACAACCACCCCGCCTATTTCTGCCGTGAAGTAGTAATGCGTTTCGCTTTGAAGGGTGTGGACCTTAGAACTCATGTATTAGGTGGGGGGCGGCTTTTACGTTGGAGTTGTCTATGGGTTCCGGTAACTACTTAAAACCAGGTAGTCCGTGGGCTCGTCCACCCATCTAAGCAATAATAAAAAATATTAAAAAAAACATACGCGTAGATGCCCTTTTAAAATAGCAATGGTTGCAAAAGGTAAATAAATGCATTTACTGAGCAACCCTCGTCGGAGGCATTAGACTTTATATTGCAAATATTACTCATATTCATGTTGACTCATGTCTATTTTTAGAATCTTGTAGTCGTATAATAAAAGCTAATTTTAAAATGTTTTTTTTTATATGGAGAATGAATTAATACGCCGCAATTAGTAAGTAGAGGCAGATTTCAATTTTTGTATTTTAAATACAAATTAAGTAATGTAGTTTTCGCCAAACATTATGAGAGGTCAACCAATTACCGTATTTCCTGTTTGACTTCAGCCTAACTTATTCTTACTCTTAACGCATAAGGAGTATGAAATATGAACCCCATAAATATCTTTGAGTACACCGGTGTAATTACGTGACATTAATTCAAAAGTTTAAGCACACTGTGACTTAAGAAGATTTATTTAACGTAACAAAGCCGTGAAAACTTGAATGTGCTTATGGCGCCGCTGACGCCCATACAGCTGCTCTTGAGTTGTTAGGTCTCCTTCGGAGGCGCTCGGGCGGCTGTTAGCAAATCCCACCCCTCCTGGCTGAGCCTTTACTCGTCCACCTGTCCTGGTGAAACTAGAAATGCCTCCAGGCCACTAGTAATCCTTCAATCCTAAAATATGCTCGTGTGTCAATATAGAGGCAATACAAAACCTGTGTTTAACTGAGTGTAAAAGTATTTTATTTTCACGATTGATGAGTGTAACTTTGAATTTATTATGATATTCGTTTTACTAACTGTCCCGACCTATAAACCCTTAGTAATTACTATCACCTAGCCTTAACACAATAACGTGGATAAATAATAAGCTGAACGAACCATCCTTGACACGATGCGACATGAGTGACCTGCCAAGCCTCGCCGCCATATGCGAGGGCCCATGGCAAACATTCTTTAATAAATATGTGGAAATTTTTGCACGAAACTGCTATGGCCCGAGCAACTATTAATTGGCATACTTTTTGAGGGTGTGATATCCGGCTCATTTGTATTATGTAAATAAAAAGAGACTAGTTGGATGTAAGTTGTTCAATAATAAATGAAACATTTTATACTATTTTTTAGACTAACAGAAGTATGTATCTGTTTGTTGTTCATTCGAAGTTTACATTAATATATATATATATTTTTTTTTTTTCTTTTTTTTCTACCTAAGCTGATGGTTTTTTTTATGATTTAAGTATTACTGGTGGCTCGAAGGCCTTTCCAGTTTGACCAGGACAGGTGGGTGAGCAAAGGCTCAGCCAGCTAAGCTGATGGTCTTGAGAGACCATTTCCACGTAACCCTAACAAGTAAGTGAGCTCACGGGGATTAAGCCTGACGTCGTTGCTAACACTAACCCTAGCAAGAGCAGTGCTTCGCGAATCTACCACCGAATCGGAAACGCGACCCACTGAGAAGATCCAGCGAAAAACTCAGTGAGCAGTAAATATACTGGACCAACGTACATTTATTAAGCAACTCGCCAACTATTTATTTGACGTTAATTTGTAAGAAATAATTTTAACTAGTACCTATAATTTGAAAGTAAATTGATTTAATGGCATGCGAATACACCGAAGATACATATGCAAACATTACTTAAATTTGAAGACTGTTTTAAACATAGCATGATACGACCATATGTTTTATCATAACTAATAGTAGATAAGGGAGGTTTTGTTTTTTAAGCAAATAACCGCCATTGTTGAGTTAGCGTTCCAAACGTAGCAAACGATTCAGAAGATTGAACATAGTTAAACTGTTCTTTTGGGAGAATAAATTGGGACGGCTTATCAAGTTATTTCATTAAAAATTCCCCGAATTTCCTAATAAAATCCTCATTCAGTCAACACGTTTTTTTTTTGCAGATTCAAAAGCTTCAGACTCTTTCTGAATTTATATTTGCCATTATATAGGGCCGTACTGAGCCGAGTTTGTTTTAATTAAGAAAGGCGACGGAGGAGGCCTTTAAAGCTCGTCCAAAAATTACATACAAAATTATTGAACAGATTTTCGTATTTCATGAAGCCATAATAATTCATCGTAATTAATTTGGTAATAATCACTAATAATCATTAGTATTATTACTAACGGGGTCGTTGTACTTATAGCTGCACAGAACGAGTCTCAGAGCGAACCCCACAAACCCGGGCAGAAGCTCCCTGTCACTCAGGCAGGGGGCAGAATAGCAATGGGGGGGGGGGGGTAATTATTAGTAAATAAACGGGTAACTTATAACCATGGACGCGAGTGCAGCTGACAAACCCGCATTATTTTGTGTGAAGATATCAGCCATCTCTTTCAGACCATCAACGAACAAACTTTTTATTTATGGCATAGATGGGTGGACGAGCTCCACGTCCGTCCACCCATCTATGAAGTGGTTACTGGAACCCATAGACATCTACAACGTAAATGCCGCCACCCACCTTGAGATATGAGTTCTACGGTCTCAGTAAAGTTACAACAGCTGCCCCACCCTTCAAACCGAAACGCATTACTGCTTCACGGCAGAAATAGGCAGGGTGGTGGTTGGTACCTATCCGTGTGGACTCACAAGAGGTCCTACTACCAGCAAAGTTACTTATCAAAAAACTTACTAAAAACAAAAAAAAAGTTGGAAAAACAAAACTCATGATATGTTGCACTTTTGAAAAACAAAACTCGCATTTCGTTTTTGATTGTCTGTCTGTAATCAAAGCAAAATCTTTAAAATCACAGAACCGATTCTACATTACGAAAACAAATTTAACCTGGTAAGATTTGGGGTTTCCGCTTAAGCATTCTAAAACTAAAGGTCTGTAACAAGTCTTATAAGAAGTTACGATGTAACTTTTTTAATAAAAGCAGAAAATTTTAAATCAAAATAAACTTTCCCGTTCGGGGTGTAGGTTTGTTATATTTCATACTAGTGGACCCGGCGAACTTTGTTCCGCCACACGGTTTGTTTCAAACACATCAACTGGTCAAATTTAAAATTCTACTCTAATTAACCATAGAATATATTACGTTTAGCTGTCAGTTGCGTTTTGTTATTCCATATCAGTTGCGTTTTGTTATACCATGTTTTATGTAACGTCCCACGGGAACGTGATAAAAAGTATCCTATGTCCTTCTCCTGGTTCTAAGCTACCTCCTCACCAATTTTCAGCCAAATCAGTTCAGTCGTTCTTGAGTTATAAATAGTGTAACTAACACGACTTTCTTTTATATATATATATAGATTGACAGCGGGGCACCTCTAGCCAATGACAATCAGTGTCGCCAAATTGCTTTCCAATGACATTCGTATCGCAATAAACGTTGAACGATCGCAATATTGCCAGCTGTTATCTTCTTCATGTATACAGGTGCGTACGTTGACACATACAATAAAAAATCATATAACTATGGCGTTCAGTCGTTGAAATATATTTTATGCTTGTTTTTTTTTAGCATAACGGCTTTAGGCGAAAGCGTCCGATGATTTGTCGCGAGTTACGTAATATACGATCAGTTTGGTTTGGTTTGTGGTTTTTTTTCGATTATCGCGAGTCATGAAAGAATATTAAAATTACTTTTAAGCTTTAGTCTCTCATTTTTTGGTTGGCGCTTTTGTAACATCTGGGAACTTCTTTATCTTCTTCATATTTTTAAGTATGGTAATTGGCTTCTTGCGATGCCGTTGCTACCAGTATCAAGTTCATAAAACCGATATTTTTGTTTTTTTTTTCAAAATTAATATTGGTTAACGAGCTCACTCAATAGCGCAAGGAGCTCTAAAATTTGTAATACCCGGTCTAGTTACGTTTTGCCTTAATTATCAACCAACGGTTTTTTATCGCATAATATATTATTTCCCACGATTCGAATACACAATTTTCGTGGTCACAGACTAATAATATCGTGTTATAAGTAATACGTCGACACTTGAATTATATGTGCCAACTACCGTCTATCTATACTTAATGTATACTAATATTATAAAGAGGAAAGATTTGTTTGTTTGTTTGTATTGAATAGGCTCCGAAACTACTGAATCGATTTGAAAAATTCTTTCACTGTTTGGAAGCTACACTATACCCGAGTGACCTCTTTTTTTGAAAAAAATTTGGGATCCTTACTAAAACTCAAACAATTAACCCAAGGTGTAAAAAAATTACCTAAAATATTCTTTAGATTGCGTGCCCTGCGAAAACTATTGATTATAGAATAAAATAATGTACTACGACTTTGTAGAATAAATTATTATGTACAAAATGTTTCTTTTATTTAAAAAAATAAAACAACATCAAATATCGTTGAAATTTTTGTTAAAGACCCGAGCAGAGCCGGAGCGGGCCGCTAGTTTTTCTATAAAATGATTTCTAGATGTTTCTTTCATACTGTTCGAACTGATAGTACCTTGTGGTCTGACTGTTGGTTAGACTCTGGTTTTCATCTTAAAGACTTTTTGGCAGGTACATGAGGAGCGAAGTTGTGCGAATTGATTTATTTTGTTAATGTATTACTTGTACCACCGTTGTAACATAGAAACTGAGACTTAGAACTCAAGGAGGTTGGCGGAATCAACGTTGTTGATGTCTATGGGCTCCAGTAACCACTTAACACCAGGTGGGCGTGAGCTCGTCCACCCATATAAGCAATAAAAAACATAATAAAAATTATTTACTTTTCTCAAACGGACTGAAAAAAATACATTACTAAAAAGATATAATACGCCCGTCGTGTTCGGATTTCGTGTCGAGACAAGATATTTCGTAGTTGACAACCAATCCTGGGCATTTCTCAAATAATAAAAACGTCGTACAGAAAAATATAAAAATATTATCTAAATAAGGTTTGTTGTATGTTCGTTTTGATTCTTAATCTTGTAATAAATATTACATTTTTTTTATTTTTATTTATGTACACACAGAAAGGAAGACATAGTACAGAGTAATAGGAAAATTATGTACAAAGGCGTACATCTTATTATTACGCAATTAAATACGATGGATCGATCAAATAAAAGCAGCTCTGAACGGTTCCGTCAAGGAGTGCACAAGAAGGGTGGCGATACGCGAGGAATGGCGTCGTCTGGTGAAGCGCACCTACACCCGAAATAATAACCACGACATACGACTAAGAAGAACAATTATTACGCAAGTTTACAAAGTTGGTTTTGATCTGAATTTTACAGTTATTTAATATGGTGCTGGCGAAAGATGCTAGGAATTCCCTGGACAGCGCATCGCACCAACGTGTCGATCCTCCAAGAACTCCAGATAAAGACTAGGCTTTCTACCATCTGCCTACGTAGAGTTCTGGAATACTTTGGCCACATTGCAAGAAAGGATCACGGCAGCTTGTAGAAGCTAATGGTGACTAGCAAGGTGAACGGAAGAAGACCACGAGGTAGAGGCCCGACACGTTGGACTGACCAGATCCGCACTAGCCTCGACACCACAGTTTACGATGCTCTACACTCGGCGGCAGATAGGAACAAATGGCGTGGAATAGTCCGTAATAAACTCTTGTTGCGAGGAGGTGGTCACGACCCTCAGTATTGAGGAAACCGAAGCAAGAAGAAGAATGATGAGTGTCGCTGAGTCACGCGCGTCCTAAGCGAGGGTACTTAAGTATTTGAAAATCCTATGAAATTTTTATCAGTTTTCTGCGAAATAGGTACTTCTTACTGAGGGTAGAGCGTTTTGTGAGCCCGCATGGATTGGTACCACCAACCTGCCTGTTTCTGCCGTGAAATAGTAATGCTTTACGACTTTAAGGATGAGGCCGTTTCAAGTTTCAAGATGGGTGGAGGAATTTATGTTGTTGATGTCCATGGGCTCCGGTAACCATTTAGTACCATACCATTTAGTACCGTGTACCGTGAGCTCCTCGAGCCGTTAGACGGCAATAAAAAACAGAGTTCTAAAAATGAACACGTTAATTAAAGAAGATGACACTTTTATTGTTTATTTCCAAATGTAAGACTGGTGAAATCGCGGGGCCCACATTTAAGATAGGTATAAATGTGTAATTCTAAGCAAAGTTTTTACTAAGAATTTTCTCGTATTTTCGTGAACGCTAATGAACTAAACTCAACGCCACAACGTTTCGCACTATTCTGACAAATTGTCTTAACCCATCACAGGGTTCAATGTAATATAATTTATGATCTTTTCGAAGCACGAGTTAGGTACCTCGCCGGTTTTGATGCGATGCCAATGATCTCTGATCGCGTTAACCTTACCATAGACAAACGATTTATGTTTATCACTGCTATAACGATGAATTATTGGATTATTTAATTCTATAATATGGAATTAGTATTAAAGCAGTAGCTTATTATTTATTATATAAATCGGTAAACGATTTTGAAACTTTTCGATAGCGTAAAAGTTAACTCATATTTTCCGAGTTCTGACCTCGGTTCTGACCTCGGAGGGGATCGGACGTCAGGTGTAAGAGTGCAGGGGAGTCGTTTAGTGGGTGGGTCCTAAAATCCTTGGGCCCGCGGTCTGCTCACAACACCATGCAGATCGTTGAGTCTCACATACCCCGCGCGCCCCTCTTGCGCGGGGACCTCGTAGGAGGTTCGGACCCCTACCCGAAAAGAAAAAAAATATGTATAAAGTTGGATTAGCGGCAAACGGAGACAAACATTCCAACTCCATATAAATATGAGTTAACTTTTACGTTATCGAGAGCGTTAAAAAACTCGCACTAAACACACTGAATGTACATACATATATCGTATGTCGAATTCGTTATAAAACTTGAATCGAATAAAAAAATTTAACTCGTTTCTTCACTTGCATAATATTACTGGAACAAATCCGGTTTTTTGTCATTTATATTTAGGTACATGACATTTCGATATTTGAAGTAATCGATTATTATAATGTTTCAATTTTAAAACGTTAATTGTTTAAAAGAGGCATTAACTCGCAGTCTTAATCGCGTTTTTTTAATGGTTATTGAGAAAGAATAAAACATGATGCATTTTTCCGGGTCAATTAGTTGCTTGTGTTTACTCTCTGGCCCATAAACTACGAGTCAATCAATCAATAAAAAAAAAAATATTTTTTTTATTCAACATAAATGAAAGTACATACTTGTTGAACGTCAAAAGAACTACCGCCAATTCACAAGAACTAGCCTCCGTCCTGAGAAGAATTGGCAAGAAACTCAGCGGGCATGTCTTTTTTTTTTTTAATATTAGATAATTTTTTTAATATTAGATTATTTTTCAATATTCAGATATATCAGTCGATTTGTGGATCCGTTTGTATGTAAAATCACGAACAAGCGTATTCATTGTCGTATTTATTAAAGTAGATACAATTGCACAGCGTATTTTGTGTGAAATTTCATCGTATTTTCAGTATATTTTTTTTGTTATTTAATAACAAACATCCAATCATAAAAACTTTCATAGTATTAGTTTTGATAAAATGTTATTGTACTGAAAAGTAAGCGTTGAAGTGAATTCCTTACAGTGCCATTTCCCTTGCGTCATTTCCTCATTTCCGGGGATCGAGGCCGTATAATATAATCGCCTTTCATCTTATGATTTTTCTTCATTCATGTCGTTTGATTATCACGTAGGTTTTCGTGACGTCGCAATTGAGAGTGACAAGGTTTTATTTCTTAATATCATCCCCAGATACTCGGATAGAACAGGAAAATCTTAATTTAAATGGTTGGTCATCATGTGAGCATCGACAATTCCAAACCAAATATCAACCAACAGCTAAATCCTAAGTTACTTCATGAAATAAGGTAGCGTTATTATAATCTTCTATCTTCTTCTTCTATATATATAAAAATGAATTGCTGTTCGTTAGTATCGCTAAAACTCAAGAACGGCTGGACCGATTTGGCTAATTTTGGTCTTGAATTATTTGTGGAAGTCCAGAGAAGGTTTGAAAGATGTAAATGCTCGGAATTAAATAAAAATAACAATTTTGTTTTTCCTTTGATGTGTCCCCCGTCGGACGGATTCCTTTTGTTTGTTTTAAGTTTATTTTATACAAAAGTTTAGGTCTTTTATTTATCGATTGAGGCAATACGAAGTCTGCCGGGACAGCTAGTTTGTCATAAAAAAAAATCAGACATAATTATGTTACCATTAACGTGATTGCACAACTGACGACTAATAACTGTTTGAGTAACTGTTTTAATCCCAAAGGTATTAGTTACATTCACAGTTGAATCAGGACAGTTCCAAAACCGACGGTTCGGGCAGCTTAATTAGTTTAATTTCGTTATGGCGGTTATTTGAAATATTTAGCTTTTGGGAGGATCTTCCAATTACGTAAATACTAGTTTGATTTATTATCGCATTTAAGAACTACTGTAATCTACTGTATCTGATGATCTTGAGAGACCATATCAGCCTCACCGGGCGAGTAGGTGAGCTCACGGGGCTCAAATCTGACGACGTTGCTAACACGGACCCTAGCAAAAGGCGTGCTTCGCAGAATCTACCAACGGATCTGAAACGCGACCCACTGAGAAGATCCGGCGAGAAACTCAGTGGGCTGTGTCTGAGGGTACTCGCCGAGCCCTTCGTCACAAATTACGGGTTCGACGAGAACGATGACCGGTGCTCGTGGTACCCAAAAGCACCGTTAGTGCAGCGGGAGGATCCGAAATGACGTGTTTTGTAAACTGTATAGGTTCGTGTCAAGCAAAATGAGAATTTTTATTCTTGTGTCTCGTCTATTTGTTGATAAACGATTACAAGAGAGACTTGAATTCTAAGTTCCAATTGATATTCCGGTGAACAATTACTGTCTATTATAACCGTAATTTCTAAAAACCGAATATATTCCAGAGATGACATATAAAACTGAAAGCTAATAAGACATACAGTGAATGTCTTCTCACGCGAAACTTTATTACCGAGAGTATTCTTTCAAAAGAAATATTTTCTGCGTCCAAAGAAACAAAACTGACATAAAAGCTTTGTCTTAATCAAAAGGAAAATTACAAAAGGCCTTCATATTTCTGTTTGTTATGTCATATTAGAGTCGTAGTACCTTGAGTACAATATTTCCATATTGATTAAGGATTCAGGAACGCTCGTAAAATTTTTAGATTTAACGCCGATGAGAACAGAGCCGAACGTATAGGAAGGTAGCCAAATTATACTTACTTCCGGAAGTGACCTGAGATCAACATTGACTGCCATGTAAGCCGCTAGTGTCCTACACGGCGCACTGAAGTAATTATTTAGATTTCTGTTACCTGGATTGCCTAACTTGGCCTTCTTTTGTTTGTTAAAGTGTGTTTTAATTTTTTAGGTGTCCTAGAAATAGATTCATTATCAGTATTTTCGGATTCGTCAAATCCTGAGTCTAATAGATGTACTGTTAACTTTCTTAGTAAGAAGATTGAAAAGAGAAATCGTTATAACTACTTCAGTTCGTCACGTAGGACACCAGTGACGACGCGTTTACAAAGGATATTGGGTTGGATATTTACATATTGGTATCCTTTTTATCAATGTGTATTTACTGATGTACCGATTAAATCCGCGAATAAATAAATCTTTAGCCGGGAATATAAGAATTGGGTTGCATTTTTTTAAATCTGCGAATAGTGAAAACGCGAATGAAGGAAGAGCGAATAAGGAGGTTTTACTGCACTTTTTTATTTATTTAGATGGGTGGACGAGCTCATCGCTCACCTGCTGTTAAATGATTACCGGAGTCCATGGACGATATGAGCTCTAAGTATCAGTGTTATATCTAGTACGGCGTTGGTCTCACCCTTAAATCCGAAATGCATTATTGGTGGTACTTATCCATGCGGTTCAGATCAGAAGGTTGCGTTCATATCACGTGGGGGTCACCAGTAGACTGACGCCGGTCCGATTGTTGTTGTTCGGAACTTGTATATATGTAAGCTTATCTTGAAAATGTCGTAAGCGAGATTCAGGCATCTGTCAAATATCTTCGTATTCTGTGATGGCTACACCCCCTAACACCAATGATATATGAATAACCAAACCAACCTAATTTATTCTATTGAGAAGTTCGTATCGTGATTCTCCAGCCATAACAGAACGGATCGGCCAAGTGAGCGTTGAAGTTAATATCGGCATCAGAGCGTCGCGTTGCTCGGTATGTAAGGAACACGGTCGTTGTCTTGGCGACCGGTTTTTGAACGGAAGTATGAAGGTCGAGCCTTATTGCAATTTATACGACCTAGACTCGTTACTTTTATACGTATTACGGACAATGAGTCATTATTGTGTCTGCAGTAGAGCAGTACATTGGATTTAGTAAAAGACGATATGTGTAATAGTACGTGATCCGGCTGCAGGATTAGTGTTCCCATGATCTGTAAGCGGAGTAAAATGTCCCTTCGGAACAAGGTGACACTTTACAAAACTTGCATAAGGCCCGTCATGACTTACGCGAGTGTGGTGTTCGCTCACGCGGCCCGCACACACATAGACACCCTCCAATCCCTACAATCCCGCTTTTGCAGGTTAGCCGTTGGGGCTCCGTGGTTCGTGAGGAACGTCGACCTACACGACGACCTAGGCCTCGAATCGATCCGCAAACACATGAAGTCAGTGTCGGAACGTTACTTCGATAAGGCTATGCGTCATGATAATCGCCTTATCGTAGCCGCCGCTGACTACTCCCCGAATCCTGATCACGCAGGAGCCAGTCACCGTCGACGCCCTAGACACGTCCTTACGGATCCATCAGATCCAATAACCTTTGCATTAGACGCCTTCAGCTCTAACACTAGGAGCAGGCTTAGGGACCCCGGTAACCGTACTCGTCGAACTCGACAAAGAGTTCGCCGTGCAACCTAACCCATGCATCAGCCCGCTGAGTTTCTCGCCGGATCTTCTCAGTGGGTCGCGATTCCGATCCGGTAGTAGATTCATTCGCGAAGCAATTGCTCTTGAGTTGTTAGGTCTCCTTCGGAGGCGCTGGGGCAGTTGGTAGCAAATCCCACCCCTCCTGGCTGAGCCTTTGCTCGCCCACCTGTCCTGGTGAAGCTGGAAAGGCCTCCGGGCCAATAGTAATCTTTCAATCATAACAAAAAAAAAAAAAAAAAAGGATTAGTGCGGTCATCGTTTTTTTTGCTAAAATCCAAAGGGGAATAGATATCTACCAGATTGCCTATCATAATTTGGCAGCTAGTATATTTAATTAAAATATTTTTAATTTATTTTTGGGAAACAATTTCGTTCACTTACTTTTTAAATAAAAGCTCGTCTACATCACGGCAATTGTTATAAAGATCCTAAAAAATCACTGTTGCCGTTACGCAACTGGCCGCACCGCTTCGCAGCCAGGTGTAAACAGGTATGATTTCGATAAATTTATATGTTCATAATGCACATCTATTAATTATATATCATAATAATATATGGTTGCCTAATTAAATCCGGCCGCAAATAAGGGTTGTTGGCTGTTAAAGATGATAAATATTTTAGGTAGAGAGAAAGAGAGTTAGCGCGTAACATCATTTATCAGACGAAGACAGCGATTGCCAACTGTGCGACTTAGACTATAAGAGGGGAATGAGCGAAGTAATGGTAAATGATAGAGTAGTATTGGATGGAGAAAATACGTTGCATCGATCCCAGATGACTGGAAAAAGGACATGAGAATGATGATGAGTAGAATAGTACATTTCAATGATTTAGGGCCGGAGAAGCGAAATTGTGTAATAATTGAGTATAGAGGAGATTCTAAATAGATTAAAAACTGCCGATATTAAATTTTGTCTTTAATTTGGGGTACGCGAACCCGGAATTGTTTTATTTTAAACTAATCAAATGTAAAATGCTTCCATAATAACGATTCTTTCTTTCAATCATTTTATGTAGTATCGAATCTAAAATTATTTTTTGCCGAAAAATTGAATGATACGGAGAGTGACTCGTTCTACGTTTTACCTTTTATAACAGCCATTAAATTTAACAATCAGCAAATATAGTTATTTTTTTATTACTTAATGGAATCCACTGTCATCTGAAATTACTTACGTATTGTAAACACATTACTACACAGCGTAACGAACATGCTGACTCAATTTCTATTAAATATAGATTACGACTGTTTACAATCAACTCTTACCTTGTTGGATCCGTAAAAGGAATAGAATTTATCCGACATATCGCACCTTCAGAATTGAAGTTGGTTAATCCAAAATTCTTTTTCGAAGTTTTTTGGTAAACGCCAAAAATGTGATTTTCAGTTTTGATTTTAATACTTTAAGCCTTAAAGCGCATACCTTAAGGTTTAAGGTATGCGATTGATTTTAAAAGTGACGGAAAGTGTACTTTGTACTTTTTAAAACAAAATTTAAATTAAATTTTTATTCTATTTTTAATTTAAAATAAATAAATTTATAAACTGATAGAATACATTTTTATAAGTCGTTCAAAGTATAAACACATTTTCAAAAAAAAAATTAGTTAATCCATGCCACTTCAATTCTATAAAGGTACATATCCCGATAAATATTTTTCAATCAGCGCAGATTTCTTGAGATTCTTGTTATATTGAAGGTAGATGTTATTTACGATGGGATCATATCCGGAAAATTAAGACAGATTCAATTTCAATCGCCCTGACATACCGGTCGTGTTGATGTGATATACATACATATATTGAAGATTTACAAAATCCTAGGTGAGACATTACAAAATTTCTTCGTTTTTCATAACAGTGTCGAAGGTACACACACACAATTACGGTTTCCCATTACAATTTAATCATGTCAATTAAAAGTCAGTAAACATTAAACATTTTTAAAATTTCCGTTTTTCTAATCCTTCTCACACCCCAACCCCCTCCCTCACTTGTTTTGTGTACAGTATCAAATTTTAATAAAAAAGAAAAAGAAAAGAAAGAAAAAGAAACAGAAATAAAAATAAAAAAGCACTTACAACTCGAAACCATGAAGATAACTTAAAATAAACTGGCAGTGCAAAAGTAACAAAGCGTCTCCGACTCCTGAAAAGAAACAAAATAAAAACTTAAATAAAAGATACAAAGGAATGAGAAATGTGCACAGTTATAATTTGTGAGTTATAAAACAAACAACGTTACGTGTATTTATAATTTGTGAGTTATTTAAATAAAATAAAAAAAATATTAACGGCAATAGTGGGTAACTTCACTAACATCAAATGCTATCAATCGTGACCACTCCAACGCATTTCATTTTAACTACGTAAATAGGCTGCAGGAGAGCCTCATCCGAAGCCAGAATGCAAATAAACCAATAACCTAAGGTAAACAGTGAATACGTATTACTTTAATTATTTCATTCTTCGAATGCGTAATGTAAGAATGGGAGGCTTGGAAAGTCAATCTCTCACTCAGTCGTTCAAACCGCGCACTTTTGATCTTTAAATATGCTACATTTTTGCGTTACTTTAAAGCTTTTTTTTACTAGTTTTTATTTATTGATTAGATGGGTGGACGAGCTCATAGTCTACCTGGTGTTAAGTGGTTACTGGAGCCCATAGACATCTATGACGTAAATGCGCCAACCACCTTGAGTTCTAAGGTCTCAGTATAGTTACAATGATGTTACATGTACATAGATGTACATAGTTACAATATGCTCATTGTCAAAGACTACTTCTATAACAACAGATTTCTCCAAGACTAAACTTTAGACAAATATTAATAAAGACAAACAATATTTAATCTCTTCTCAATTTCAAGCACAGACTTTAAGCAATAAGAAAAGTTTGACAATTAACAAATAGTATGCATGTGTTTGTGTCAAATACATGATAGTGTAATGGTTTTATTTATTTATTTAATGTATATGCATAATTTAAAAAAATATTAACATTCTGCACTCCTTCTCTATATTCTGTATAAGCGTGGAAAATTTCATACTCCTCCGTCCGCGCAATTTTCGTAAAAAGGGGTACAAAGTTTTTGCTTCACATATTAATATATAGAAAACCCAAAAAAAATATTGTAAACGCCTCCGCAGTTCCAAACTCATCAAAAACTTCGTGTGTAAACAAACACGTATTAAAATTTTCTCGTTTCGACTAACACGAACGTTCAAATATACCATTATATTACCTGCAAATATTACGTTACTTACGAGAAATACAAATTTGAAATTGAAATATCGTGATTCGTTTACGCTGTAAAGTTAACATAGGACTAAACAAGAGCTAGTTGACTTTTTTTTTCCTACCTAAGCTGATAGCCTTGAGAGGCTATATCAGCGTCACCTTAACTAGTAGTTGAGCTCACGGGGCTCAAACCTGATGACGTTGCTAACACGAACCCTAGCAAGAGCCATGCTTCGCAGAATCTACCACCGGATCGGAAACGCGACCCACTGAGAAGATCCGGCGAGAAACTCAGTGGGCTGTGTCTGAGGGTTAATTTTCTCGTCGAGCCCTTTGTCGCAAGCGACGGGTTCGACGAGAACGATGACTGGTGCTTGAGGTACCTAAAAGCACCGTTAGTGGATCGGGAGGAATTGACTTTATAAGGTTTCAGTATAGGTATTATTTTTCCTCGTATACAAAACAGTTTTATCTATAACCAATTGTGGTTATGATTGCAGCGCTGTTTCGCGTGCGAGAGGTGATTGTTTTGGGACTGGGAGAGCTACCATGATATATATCAGGATTTAAACGTCAAAATTAATAAAATTTAATATTAATAATTGATGATTAGCAACCCTGACTAGTGTACTCCGGGATGCAGGACTTAGTTAGACTCAGTGCCTTTGTTAAATATATCTAATACTAGCTGACCCGGCAGACTTCGTAGTGCCTCAATCGATAAATAAAAGACCTAAACTTTATTTAATTCCGAGAATTTTCATATTTATCTACCTTTTAAACCTTCCCTGGACTTACACAAATAATTCAAGACCAAAATTAGCCAAATCGGTCCAGCCGTTCTCGAGTTTTAGCGAGACTAACGAACAGCAATTCATTTTTATATATATCTATCTAGTACTAGTACTAAGTATTACAGACCCATGCAATCATCCAGTTGCGATTAAAACACAACAAACAAACGATGACAAAACGTGAACGCATGATTCATAGCTCGTTACAGTTCGTGAACAAAAATAGCCCAGAACTAATGATGATAAATAAATTCAGCTGTTACAATTGCCAGCGAAGTTTTAACTAAACAATTTCTCGACTATTGGAAATTCCATGATTTAAACTTTACAGATTGAATATTTTGACGCCAATTTATCTATATATATAAAAATGAATTGCTGTTCGTTAGTCTCGCTAAAACTCGAGAAGGCTGGACCGATTTGGCTAATTTTGTTTTGAATTATTTGTGGAAGCCCAGAGAAGGTTCAAAAGGTAGATATCAACATGAAAATGCTCGAAATTAAATAAAAATGATAATTTTGTTTTTCCTTTGATGTGTCCCCCGTCGGACGAAATCCTTTTGTTTGTTTTAAGTTTATTTCATACAAAAGTTTAGGTCTTTTATTTATCGATATAGGCATTACGAAGTCTGCCGGGTCAGCTAGTTATAAATATTTATATACATACATATGTGACAATTATTCTTTTATGTTATTAATCTATGTTCGCAAGGTTTTATTTTAACGTTATTTATTATTTATTTACAAGTCCATGAGCGACGGTAACCACTCACCATCAGGTGGGCCGTATGCTCGTCTGCCTACAAGGGCAATAAAAAAAAAAATAATAATTTAGGTACCCACTAGAATTTCAATGAAATCGTTGCTCACGGACGTGGCAATGCCAGGGGCGTAGCTTAGTCTTTACTACTACTTACTGTAAGTACAGTGGAGTACATTTAAAAACGTATCAAGGGCTTACTTTGTTTTATTAGCTTGGCTTAGCTTGGCTAGCTGTATTCCGTAGTGTCGTAACGCAACCGTTGTCGTTAACAATATAGCAATGTAATAAAATTAATAAACAACAAAGTGCTAACAAAGACTTTTATTGCTTAGATTGGTGAATTAAGGTGTGTTGTTCAGTCGGTTTCAGAGTCTGTATGCTTTAGAAACTTTAGAAGTCCAAATTAGATAACGCTGCCTCCCTTCAAACCGAAACGCTTGGCTTGTTTTTTTTTTTTTTTTTTATTGCTTAGATGAGTGGACGAGCTCACAGCCCACCTGGTGTTAAGTGGTTACTGGAGCCCATAGACATCTACAACGTAAATGCGCCACCCACCTTGAGATATCAGTTCTAACGTCTCAATTATAGTTACAACGGCTGCCCCACCCTTCAAACCGAAACGCATTACTGCTTCACGGCAGAAATAGCCAGGGTTATTCAAGGTTATGCAAGGTTATGGTATGGTTATGGTATTATGGGTACCTATCCGTGCGTTTATATAAGACGCTCTGTTGTTGAACCACACGATTTTTCATTACTCTTTGTTTTTTATTGTTTAGATTGGTGTACGAGCTCACAGCCCTTCTGGTGGTGATTACCAGAATTTGTAGACATCTATAACGTCCATGAGTATCGTAGCGTTTATTTACAAATTATGCTATTGAGTATATTCGGGCCGACATTATAGGTAACGTTCATTTTACATGTTTAATAATTGCATTTTTTTTCCCGTGAAAATAATAATGGCATAACTTTCACATATCTACAACCAACTGTTTTTCTATGTGCAATAAAATAGACATCGACAACATGTACTTTTGAATAATTATATTTAAATTTACACTTTTTTCAATTCAAAGGCTTGATTAATTCGGCGTCACGATTTTTTATTTACAACAAAAAGAACGACCTTGCCTTTGCCCCATTTTGTCCTTGAATCACCAACAGTTACGGCTAAATTAAACTATGGTTAATACTAAAGCTATTTCCTTAATAATATTACCGGAATATCAATCATTGTTTTAATGGTAACTTTTATAGCAAACACGTTTTGTTTTCGTGTTTGGCATTAGCAAAATATTATGGTTTTTTTTTTTTATTGCTTAGATGTGTGGACGAGCTCACAGCCCACCTGGTGTTAAGTGGTTACTGGAGCACATAGACATCTACAACGCCACACACCTTGAGGTATGGTTCTAAGGTCTCAGTATAGTCACAACGGCTGCCCCACCCTTCAAACCGAAACGCATTACTGCTTCACGGCAAAATAGGCGGGGCGGTGGTACCTACCCGTGCGGACTCACAAGAGGTCCTACCACCAGTAATTACACAAATTATAATTTTGCGGGTTTGATTTTTATTGCACGATGTTATTCCTTCACCGTGGAAGTCAATCGTGAACATTTGTTAAGTACGTATTTCATTAGAAAAATTTGTACCCGCCTGCGGGATTCGAACACCGGTGCATCGCTCGACACGAATGCACCGGACGTCTTGTCTGTGTCTTGGTGTATAATAACCATATGTGTAGGAAATTATAAATTACTAGCTGCTGTACCCGTCCGCTTCGCTGGGCATTTAAAATTAACATTATTATTTCTCACCCCCACAAAAATTCTCATCATTAACGCCCCCGCAACTGGTGTAGGGAGTCCAACACTCATATAAATATTTGCCTATCCATTAAGTACATGTATTGTCTACATGGATACCAAGTTTCAAGTCAATCGGATGCATAGCTCAGTAGTTATAACGGAACATAAAAACCACTGTAGATTTATATATTAGTATATACTAGAGGTCCCGCAGTAGTCGAAATTCGACTATAATTAATTGGAAATGTAAGTTTGTACACTATTATGATTGTATTTTATACTTTTATAATCACAAATTTCGCCAAGACTACACTATAAAAAATATTAACAAAGACACAATAATGAATCGCAATTTGACAACAGACGTCAAGAACAAAAGTTTGACAATAAAATAGTATGCATGCCTGTGTGTGCGTCAAATACATGGTATGTAGTGTGTGTAATGTTTTCTTTATTGATTTAATGTATCTTTTATGCATTACTTTAAAAAAATATTAGCATTGTGCACTTCTTCTGTATAGTCTCTTTAAGTGTGTGAAATTTCATACTCCTCCATCCGCGCAATTTTCGTAAAAAGGGATACAAAGTTTTTGCTTCACGTATTAATATATAGATGTAGAGGGAAAGGAGGTAAGTTAATACAAATTTGAATTAAAAACATGTAAATAGTGTTAATTTCGAGTGGACAAATGATAACGCGCGTACAAAATCACACAATACAGTGAGTATGTAGTTATGAACGATGAAACCGCAAGTTGACTCACGTATCGGCTGATGTTCTGTCCGTTGTTTACCCAACCCGCTTGGATTGAGGTCGGCTTAATAAATTAATTGTTTAAACGTACAACACGTATTAATGTCCCTAAGTCTACGTTGGTTCTATCTGGGTACTGTAAGTTAAATGGAGTTCGCTACCAGAAGTTGTTCGAGTTTATCCCGCCATTTTTACTGGTGGTAGGACCTCTTGTGAGTCCGCGCGGGTAGGTACCATCGCCCTGCCTATTTCTACCGTGAAGAAGTAATGCGTTTCGGTTTGAAGGAAAGGGCAGCCGTTGTAACTATACTGAGATCTTAGAACTTATATCTCAAGGTGGGTGGCGCATTTACGTTGTAGATGTCTATGGGCTCCAGTAACCACTTAACACCAGGTGGACTGTGAGCTCGTCCACTCAGCTAAGCAATAAAAAAAAAACATGTATTATTAATATGTCCCTAAGTCTACGTTGGTCTATCTGCGTACTGTAAGTTCAATGGAGTTCGCTACTGGGAATTGGTTGAGTTTATCCAGCCATTACCTGTTACCATCACATTCCCGCCACGGTTGCGAATTTCATCCCTATTACCCGCTGTTCATTCCCAGATTGTATGTTTGCAGCCGTATTCCTAGTACATCATCGGCGGTAATCGGTAATATAATATTTTTTTATACGTAATGGTTTTCTAGTTACATCTATTTGACGTTAATTATGATGACGTTAAAATATGCATATAATTTTTTCTGCTTTGATCAGAGTCCGCGGACATCACAACGTGAGTTCCGTCGCCTAAGTTAGTATCTCAATTGCATTCAAATGAATGACCATTGATCAAGTAAAAAATAAAGCAAGTTTGAATATAAGTAATGACAAATCAACTCGCTCTGAAACTAGAGGAAGAATCCTCGAAACGGCATATTACGTGCTTAGGAATCGAAAGGACGCGTCGGAATGAACCCTCGAGTCGTATTACCTTCATCTTGCGATTCCTTTGCTCGCGTATTGCCTACCGTTTGACGCTTCGAATATGATTGAAGTGCATTCACGCCAATCAAAATCATAAAAAATTACTAGCCGTACTCGCCCGCTTCGTTGGGCATTTAATATTAACATTATTATTTATTGTCATTATTATTAGGGAGTCCAACACTCATATAAATATAAGCCTATCCATTAAGTACATGTATTTTCTACATGGATACCAAGTTTCAAGTCAATCGGATTCATGGTTCAGTAGTTATAACGGAACATCCGTGAAAACCACTGTAGATTTATATATTAGTATAGATTAGGCGTTATAAAATTATACAAAACAGTCCCGTATTCTTCATTCTTAGTCGCTTAGGTGAGATCAAAAAGCACTGGTAGAAATATAGAATTATCTTTTTTGTGTGATGAATATTCACGAGAAACTTAATACGTACATAAGACCAAAATACGTGGAATAAAAACAACAAAAAACGCAGTAGTCAATGAGTCCACCCGGATAGGTATAGCTACCGTACCTATTTCTACCGCGAAGCAATAATGTGTTCCGATTTGAAGGCTGGGACGGTCTGGAATTAGATCTCATGCCTCAAGGTGAATGACGGCATTCGCTTTGTTCTATTTATGAGCTCCTATGACCACTCAATACTTAGCCTACCCTATGATTTGAAAGCGAAGTAAATTGTTCCTTTGTAATAATGCGACACTCAACAAAACTTGCATACGTTCCGTCACGACATATGCAATTGTAGTGTTCTCTCACGCGGCTCGCACACACATATCTCTCCAGGTCACCAAATCCCGTTTCTACAGGATATCCACCCATCGGAGCACCGTGGTACGTGAGAAATGTCGATCTTCACGACGACCTAAATATAAAAACGATAAGTATCTTAAGGAAGCGTCAGAATGCTACTCTGAACAAGCGACGCGAAACGATAACAATTTTCACGTGACTACCTCTAATTACATATCCGACACAGGCGACGGAATAACGCAAAGTCGCCGCCGCCGTGAACCTGTCTTGTCGAATCTCTTGGACCCGCTCTTGGAGCTTTTAAGCTCTTAAAGCACAGGTCACCGTCCTCGTCGAACTAGTCGATTACGACGAAAAGTTCGACATGCGAACTAGCCCACAGACACAACCTACCGAGTTTCTCGCCGGATGATCTCAGTAGATCAGGATTTCGTAGATTCTGCGAAACACTGCTCTTGCTAAGACCAATTTCTCTCATATTGAGCCCCTGAGCTCACCTACCAGTCCGTCAATAGCTGGAATAGCCTGTTAAGCTACGCTACTGGCAGGCCGTGAGCTCGTTCCATGAATAACAAATAAATAGATTTTTTTTATTGCCAACCACCATTTTACTGAGATTATATTTCATCCCATATCATCTCATCTCGTTTCATTTCATCCCAGTTGATTAATGTCTCAAATTAATCATCTTCATTTCATTTCATTTCACTCCAAACTATAATTTTTCAAAAAATAAGAATATAAATTAAAATAAGACATGACTTAAAGGTCTTAGTTACCAGGACATAAAATCCCTTAAAAAAAACCATGTCGTTCGGTGAACCGAATAAAATATAGGGTGCGAAGTCGGGGTTGCCAGTTCATAGAAAATGATAAAAGAAAGATCTACCGGTTATGTTCTAGCTCGGTGAGTCGACGATTTGATTTTTTTTTCCCTATCTTGTAAATTTGCAAGATTATCTTGAATTTGCCGTTGGAACCATTCAGAGAATTTAGAGAATGAATTTTATTTGGTTATCGACACCGATACAGAAGTATTATAAATGAACAGCTAATCTAAGGATAGTTGTTGTATTATTTAGACAAAAAGCTTTGACAAATCTATATATTACTACGTGAAGCAAAAACTTTGTACTCCTTTTTACGAAAATTGCGCGGACGGAGGAGTGTGAAATTTTTCACACTTATTATGAATATAGAGAAGGAGTGCAGAACGTTAATTATTTTTTAATTATGCGTAAAAAAGATTAAATCAATAAAAAAACATTACACACACTGCCATTTATTTGACACACATACGCATATATATTATTTGTTTATTGTCAAACTTTTCTTATTGTTACAGCCTGTGGTCTAATTGAGAATAGATAAATATTGTTTGTCTTTAATATTTATTGTTTATAGTGTAGTCTTGGTGAAATATTTGACAATAAATAATTATAATTTCAATTAACTATAGTCGAATTTCGACTACTGGGGGATTAATCTACTTAAATATCACTGCATATATGTATATGTACATAAATGCTACACATTTCTCAATTAGAATCCTATAACAAACTTAATGTAATTTGTTATTTTAACGAATAGATATTATTCTTATTTATTCTATTATTATTTACTCACAATGAATACGCTCAAAATGATAATCATGTTATTTATTAAACATTTTATACACACAAAGTATTGTTATAGGTTTACTAAGCGACGATTTCAGTATCTACATATTTTATTTTTGACTAGCGACCAGCCCTCGCTTCGCTTTGGAAACTGTAATTTATTATTGATTTCTCCACTATTTAATGGATGTTATCTAATATATAAAATTCTCGTGTCACAGTTTTCGTTGCCATACTCCTCCGAAACGGCTTGACCGATTTTGATGAAATTTTTTGTGCTTATCCAGTATCTATGAGAATCGGCCAACATCTATTTTTCATCCCCCTAAATGTTAGGGGTAGTCCACCCCTAAATTTTTATTTTTATTTTTTAGACAAAATTTTTAATTTCTGTTTTTTTATGATACAACATACAAAAATACATACAATCCTCACCCCTCTACGATCAACCCTTATTTTTTATTTGCTAATTAAAAACTTTAAAATTTTTTGCGAGAATTTTGTTTTTATTTTGTCATGACTTATATGAAAAAATATATATTACTCTCGATTTTCACTCTTATACGATCAACCCCTATTTATCCATCCCGTTTTTTTTTTTTTTTTTTTTTTTTTTTTTTTTTTTTTTTTTTTTTTTTTTTTTTTTTTTTTTNAATCCTTTTGTTTAAACTTTATCTAATTTAACTTTTTTGTATTCATGTCTATGATAATAAAATCCTTTTGTTTAAACTTTATCTAATTTAACTTTATTTAACCAATTTCTAGAAAGTTGCATGTAGATCATTTTTCGAAAAATAAGGCCATAAACAAGTTTCACTTCTTACGTGTGTACACTAGTACACGCACACATTTTTTTTTTGACTAGCGACCCGCCCTCGCTTCGCTTCGGAAACTGTAATTTATTATTGATTTCTTCACTATTTAATGTATGTTATTATACATATAAACCTTCCTCTTCAATCGCTCTATCTATTAAAAAAAACCGCATCAAAATCCGTTGCGTAGTTTTAAAGATTTAAGCATACATAGGGATGTAGGGACAGAGAAAGAGACTTTGTTTTATACTATGTAGTGAAGCGTGAGAAAATCGAACATCCCTCCGATCGGTCTAGAATAATTCCGGTTTGCGCCGTACACACATGTACCGATGTCACATATTGAAGGTGCAGTCGCTAGATTAAGCCGCATTCTTAATTAAAACATTAGTGCTCACAGCGGCATGCGGCAGCGAACCTCTTCGTTTAATTATCGTTTTCGTGTTATTTAACACAGTATGGATACAGTTTTACATTGTTATTCATTAAGTTATTCTATGGGTGAAAGGCTGTTTGGTTTAAGCAACATTTCGCTTATTAAATACTCGACGTTTATCTTTGTAATTAAAAGTCCGTTTTTTTAATTTTTTTTATTTTATTTTTTATTGCTTAGATGGTTGGACGAGCTCACAGCCCACCTGGTGTTAAGTGGTTACTGGAGCCCATAGACATCTACATCGTAGACGCGCCACCCGCCACGAGATACAAGTTCTAGTCTCAGTATAGTTACAACGCCTACTCCACCCTTTAAATCGAAACGCATTACTGCTTCACGGCAGAAATAGGCAGGGCGGTTGTACCTATCCGCGCGGACTCACAAGTGGTCCTACCACCAGTGCTCACAAGTGGTCCTACCACCAGTGCTCACAAGTGGTCCTACCACCAGTGGTTTGGTATTAGTAAGTATCAACAATTCAATGTTTTTAATTGAATTTCAATTAAGTTTACTCCGTTCAAATAGCCGCCGATGGTATGATATTTTTTCCAAATTTTAAACTTTAAAATGTCTCTCTTGTAAAGTTACAAAAATGATGCTTAAATAAAACATCCTTTCACCCCTCGATATAGTTTTATTGAACTATTTTTGACAGTCTTCCTATAACGTTCTCGTCAACTTTAGTTAATGGATAAACACCATCAACCTATTGAGCATTTTATTAAGATGCGAATTAACAAGCTAACAAATGGACTTTTGAGATCACGTAGTTTGACAAATGAGTTTTATTAACAAACAAATAAGTTTCGACTAAACAAACAATATTATCATAACTACACTGAGGCCTTAGAACTTATATCTCAAGGTGGGTGGCGCATTTACGTTATAGATGTCTATGGGCTCTAGTAACCACTTAACAACCAGCTGTGAGCTCGTCCACCCATCTAAGCAATAAAAAAAGGCACAACCAACGATAATCGCTGTACATGATTAAATAAAAAAAAACAATTAAATCAGCTAACAAACATCTGCATAAATCATAATGAATTCACCGACTTTCGCGGGGACAAGTAAAATCGTGAGAGAAACGGAACAATGAATGCTAATAAAGTTACTTATTGTATAGGTTACATTATACACAGTATTTTTTCTTTCTTTTCTTTGTAAACGTTTCATAAACCTAATCTTTTTTTTTTTATTGCCTCTGTAGGCAGACGAGCATACGGCCCACCTGATGGTGAGTGGTTACCGTCGCCCATGGACATCAGCAATGCCAGGGGCAGAGCCAAGCCGCTGCCTACCGGCTAATCATGCATTTAAGGTCACATTGCATGTATACTGTCTCGCGGTATTATTCAACTTCGTAAAATGAATTAACAAGGAACCGGTTATTAATTTAAATGTAGCTGGTAATAAAACTGTAATAAATGTTTATTTACATTCACTAAAAAAAATCGGTTGTCTGTAAAGTCGGTTTACTGACGATAGTTAAACGTGACAACGTCATAAGAAAATACGGATGGAATGGTTTCATGTTTCAAAAGAATTTTTTTATTTTATTAGTTTGATAGATATTTTGTATGGACAATTGACACCACATTCACTTTTCACTGAATTTCATACTTGACGAAAACATGTAAATGTATTATTGTATAGCAGCTGTCCACGCGGACGCATCGCTTACTCAAGTAGGAGAGAGACAGATGTCGAACGCTGCCAAACGCAGAGGCCGATTGTGCCTCTTTGTCGCTCGTTGCGCGCTCTCGCTTGCACTTCCAAGCCTTAAATGGAACGCCTCAGAGCGAGGTAATGCCGCTTAAGTAATGTTTTTTCGTGCGTGCAGCCGGCTCCATGGAATTATAAGACGTTGTCACGTCAAAAATCGTAGGCGTGACAAAATATCTTTGGCACCAATAAAAGTATTATAGAAATTGCCGCGTTTAGTTAAATTAGGTTTTCAGATCTGTGGTACAAAAAAAAATGGTTTTTTAATTAATTTAAATTTTTAGTTTGTACGAACATCAATACGGGATGAATGAAAATAGTACTCGGGTATATAATAGTAATAGGGAGAGCTCCGAGGAAACATTTTCGCCCCAGCGATGTTATTGTTAGGAGAAAAATTGTTCAAAGAAAAACGTTTACTTTTGAGTGGACGGTTTGCTGTTGTTGCAACTGTAAATATTTTTTATTTTTTATTGCTTTGATGGGTGGACGAGCTCACAGTCCACCTGGTGTTAAGTGGTTACTGGAGCACATAGACATCTACGACGTAAATACGCCACCCACCTTGAGATATAAATTCTAAGGTCTCAAGTATAGTTAGAACGGCTGCCCCACCCCTCAAACCGAAACGCATTACTGCTTCACGGCAGAAATGGGCAGGGCGGTGGTACCCACCCGCGAGGACTCACAAGAGGTCCTACCACCAGTAATTACGCAAATTATAATTTTGCGGGTTTCATTTTTATTACACGATGTTATTCCTTCACCGTGGAAGTCAATCGTGAACATTTGTTGAGTACGTATTTCATTAGAATAATTGGTACCCGCCTGGTATTCGAACACCGGTGCATCGCTCAACACGAATTGACCGGACGTCTTAACCGTTAGGCCACGACGACTTCAATATCTATCTAAGATTGCTTTTTGGAATTGTTCGAAATGATCCCTCCGTCTTTTTCTACCAATACACCTCCAGCCACCGGGGCAGAGCTCATCGACGCTATCTGGACCGCTACGTTCATCCCCAGTACATTTCCAGATATCTTTTTTGCCATGTACCTTCCGGCTCTGGAATGAATTTCTCTTCAAAGTACTTTTGTAAGCGGTATGACATGTTCTTCTTCGAACGTGGTTTGTGAAGTGTATTCTGCGGCAGGCAGCGACTTAATTATGACCCTGGCATTGCTGACCTCCATGAGCGACGGTAAACATTCATCACTAGGTAGGGTGCATGTTGGTCTCTCTACAATGGTATCAAAGATTAGCCCCCTAAATATAGCAAATAGTGGCCATATTGACGATTTTCTATGGTACATTAAAAAAATAAAACTCTTTTCCTTCCTTTCCGTCTTGTAAAAAGATACCCTTCCGTAATTGGGATAACTTTAACGCCATATATAACAAAAAAGCGTCAAATTTATGCGTAAAATTGTAATTGAAGTGATTATACGTACGAAGATAGCGGCCAAGCTAAACATAAATTAATTTATATATTAAGACATTTCATCTAAAATCAACACGGAATTACTATTAACTATTAACAATATCTCTTTTTGTAATATAAACCGGTGAGGCAAGGTAAACCTGTACTGTAGTTCGAAACCTCTTTGAATTTACGAGCTAAATGTATCATTTCGTGCCTCGATACAAATTGGAAACATAAGCCGGACTTGTGAACTGTCGCGTTGCGTCTAGTTCCCAGAACGTGTGAGAATACTCCGATTCTAGCACAGAATCTGTTAGTTTATTTACTAATCTTATTTAAATATACATTGTATTTAACTATATATTGATGTTTATAGTCGATTGCAAATGTATTACGCGGAGCAATTTTTTTATATTGTTTTTAATGCCTATTTACGTTGTAGATGTCTATGGGCTCCAGTAGCCACTTAGCACTAGGTGGGTTGTGAGCTCGTCCACCCATAAATAAGCTAAGCAATAAAATAAAAAAAATAAAATAAAAAACTATCTTTACTTCAAATGCGTGCAAGACTGCCCTTTCCACGCAATATACAAGCAGGCATACAAGCAAAACAAAACAAACCGTAAAGTCAAATCGTAAAGCATATTGTATAGTTGTCATGACGTGAAGGATAAGACGCCAATTGTACTCTCACCGAGCATTGCAACAATGCCGATGTTCTATGTTAACTTTTCAACTAAAACGTAACATTAACATTAAGAATCACCCGGAAAAGACTTGTTTAAAATATTAAATTACTTAATCATTTGAAAAGTGTCAATTAACAATTCTCATTTCCCGCTCATATTTCTTCATTTACGTACAACAACGGGCCACTGGAGAAGGGGACGTCGTTAAAGAAACGGAAACACTTTACGTTGAAGACAATTTAAAGAAATTTCCGACAAACAGAAGCGTCCTGTTGAATTAATTTTACTGGTGGTAGGACCTCTTGTGAGGACTCACGGGTAGGTGCCACCACCCTGCCTGTTTCTGCCGTGAAGCAGTAACGCGTTTCGGTTTGAAGGGCGGGGCAGCCGTTGTAACTATACTGAGACCTTAGAACTTATATCTCAAGGTGTGTGGCGCATTTACGTTGTAGATGTCTATGGGCTCCAGTAACCACTTAACACCAGGTGGACTGAGAGCTCTTCCACACATCTAAACAATAAAAAAATAAAAATAAAAATTGGGATGTAATAAAATCTGCCCGTAACAACCGTATTCACAACAAAACAAACCAGAGAAACGAAATACATACGTATAGAGCTCGACGGACTTTTTTTATCGGTCCGTGAGTTTGTGCAGATTAATCTCCAAAATGGCGGAACTAATTTGGATGTTGCTTCCAGTGATGTATTCGGATAATCTCCAAATAACGTTTACAATATTTCATTGGAAACCGTTAAAAAACGAATGCGCGTATGAAATCGCAGACGGTCGGTTCAAATAATGTATGACGTCATTTGAGTTCAACAGGAAAGAGCCACGGTGAAATATTTCTGCAAGCGTGCATCAAGAGTTCAATGCCCTCAAATATTAATTGCATTCAAACAAACTATTGATATTTTACGAATATGTTTATTAACTGATGCTCGTGAAAGAGCTAATTCTAAATTGCCCCGATGCTCTGGGAGGCTTAGTCTTGTTTTATTAGACATTTAAGAAAGAGTCGCCAAATTTATACGTTTATAACGTTACGAATATAGGCTAACTGTTTTGATGTTTTGAAATAGGTAACAAGCACTCAATAGCTGCGCGCATTAAGCCATGGCCATAATTCCTAAATTCGTTAAACCATTTACATTTTTAATTTTTTTTATTGCCATTGTAGGCAGACGAACATACGGCCCACATAATGGTGAGTGGTTACCATCGCCCATGGACGTCAACAATACCAGGGGCAGAGCCAAACCGCTGCCTACTGTTAAGTACTCTCCACAAGCCTCGTTTGAAGAAGGACATGTCATAGCGCTCGGGAAACACCGTGGAGGGGGGAGCTCATTCCAAAGCCGGATGGTACGTGGCAAAAAGATCTCTGGAAACGCACTGTGGATGAACGCAGTAACTCCAGGTAGTATGGATAAACTCTACACCGATGACGGGCAGTGCGATGGTAAAAACGAGATGATAGTATCATTTCAAATAATTCCTCAGAGCACACATGAAAATCCTTTTTCTGTTCTGGCTTGAAGGGTAAGACAGTTTTTAGTTATACCGATTTAATTGAAACGTCAGCTTTACGTCCTTAAATGACCTGAAATAGATCAACTAGGCAATCCATAAAAAAAAATTAAATGAATTTTGAATTCATGTCACAAAAGATCCCTATTCTAAATTCTAGTGATCAGGTTTGAAACACAATCTTCAGCGTAACAAAGGCCAACCTTGCGGTGACAATGGTCCTATCGAGTTTCTCACGCCGCCACGTAATATCGACTCCGGTTCAGTTGAATGATGCCTATAATACGCTTTTCATGAGAATCTCGAAAGGGTTGAACTCGCAACTGTTCCTACATAAAGCTATTTTATGACGGAACTCATATGAGCCGAGCCTTAGAATAAGTCGATCTTAGAACGGCGAAAGTTCGTGAAGAACATCATTGCAGATTAGTCTGAAAATTCTTTTGAAACATCCCTTGTTTTAGTTCTACGAAACCCAAGTTATTTGGCGGGAAGTTAGTTCAGTGCTGCACAACTTTAGTTCCAACTTTTACTGGTGGTAAGACCACCGACCCGCTGGACTGACCTAATAAAGAAGGCAACTGAGCCCACTATGGTCGAATGTACTCGAAACGCTTCGAACCGCTAGATCTGGAAGCGCATTGCCTGGAGGGCGGTCGTCGGGAGCCTGGGCGACCTAACAGGTCCTACTGCAAATACAGTGTCAGCGCAACCACGACACTCTGACAAGAGTGTACGACTGAGAAGAAGACCTCTTGCGAGTCCGCGCGGGTAGGTACCACCACTCTGTCTAATTCTGCCGTGAAGCAGTAATACATTTCGGTTTGAAGGGTGGGACAGCCGTTGTAACTATAATGAGACCTTAGAACTCATATCTCAAGGTGGGCGGCGCATTTACGTTGTAGATGTCTATGGGCTCCAGTAACCACTTAACACCAGGTGGGTTGTGAGCTCGTCCACCCATGTAAACAATAAAAAAAAAAAAAACGGCTATTACCGTAAATTTGAAAGAAACCGTCTGTCTGCCCATTCGACCAATGCCCGTTTAGAAGTGAAACGGTCAATTAAAAACGGCGCGCGCATCGCAAACCAAAAACGCATCGCCACCTACCGTTACTATTTACTGTTAACGCGCACATCTCGTTTATTACTGACACAATCGCGTTATCTTTGCTCTAATATGTGCGTAAACGAAAGGGAACTTCTAAATATTATTCATAACTTTTTTTTAATGCTTAGATAGGAAGGGAGGTAATTATTAGTAAACTAGCTGACCCGGCAGACTTCGTAGTGCCTCGATCAATAAATAAAATACTTAAACTTTTGTATTATCATATTTATCTACCTTTTAAACCTTCTCTGGACTTCCAGAAATAATTCAAGACCAAAATTAGCCAAATCGGTCCAGCCGTTCTCGAGTTTTAGCGAAACTTACGAACAGCAATTCGTTTTTATATATAGTAAATAAAGGGGTCTAACCACGGTCTAACTTATAACCAAGGACGCGAGCGCAGTTGACAAACCCGTATTATTTTGAATCAAGATATCAGCCATCTCTTTCAGACCATCAACGGACAAACTTTTTTGTTATTGCATAGATGGGTGGACGAGCTCACAGCCCACCTGGTGTTAAGTGGTTACTGGAGCCCATAGACATCTACAACGTAAATTCGCCACCCACCTTATAAGTTCTAAGGTCTCAAGTATTGTTACAACGGCTGCCTGTAATTGCATCAGAACATTTAAAGTATTTTAAAGTAACGGATAGTATAACACTTCATAATTAAAACCTACAATTCAATCCCACGGTCGATAGTGAAATAATATAATGACAACAATAAAAAAGCACTAGACAAAACCGCATGTAAACCACAATAACGCCAAAACCGAAGAAAATACTATAAGTGAGTCGACTATTATCAAAGCCGGCAATGTGACTTTCGGACAATTATTGGTAAATCAGAAAAACGAATTATTGACTTTGTATTCCATTGGCAGTCACAAAACTCTTCTGAACGACATCTTAGATAAAATACAGGTTAAGTATTAACCTTTATTTAATGCAGGTTTTGAACCGTATTCTTTGAAGGAGACGATTATATTCAAACCAATCTGTATTGACATATCAATAATTTTTTTTTATCCAAATGCACATATTGCCACCTTTGATAATAGACGACTCAAGTACTCTTTAGTGAATAATTATACTATATATGTATGTTGTGTATTTAGTTTTAAACTTTTGCTGCTTTTGTTGTTGCAAATATGTTTATACTAATTGAGTTTACGGCGCAAGCGTATCACAGGTATGATATTAAGAGCAGACCTGTCTGTCCTCTTTCTAGTGCACAGTTTTCACAGGTTGGTTTATAAAAACATCGATATTTCGACTTTATATACGGTTATTAGTTATTTAAATGTAAGCAATTGAAGGCTTAAAGGTCCTCTTACCAGCTTATAAAATTAATATACTAAATCCATTGATTTTACCATTGTAAGCTCGTGTATTTTCATAAGTTATCATTGAACAACATTCTCAATTTCTTCATCGTATCTGACTTCAACCCTTCATCAGAATCTGATTGTATACCCAGATCTGACTGACTATTACCGATACTATAAAACTATAAAAGACGGATTGCGAGAAATAGTAATAACAGTCCAAGAAACCAGATTAACTCTAATCTAATCCTGTGAATATTATCGTTTTAGGTAAACAGCACAAATTAATATTAAGTAAATCACGTCTCACGTCCGAATCACTTTTAAAGGTTTATTGAACATCGTGATTGAGCTGTGAAGTGTCTCTCAGATCTCACTTATCCGAATGTTCGGAACGTTATTACTTTTACGAGGTTTACACAGACCGACCGAATTACGTGAAGGGTTTTTGATCGGAAAAATATTTATATTCGTGACACGGTCTAAATATTCTTAAAGGGGGCGTTTATTTATTTTTGCGAATCACTTTAATAATAAAAACATCGTAAAAATATAGTGACACAAATCCGTAGATAGTCAGAGAGCACTTGTACCATTAGTAAGCTTTTGGCTTTCAAAGGCATTAAGTTGAAAGTCTTTGTAGTGGAAGTTCGGTCTGTCTTCAGTTCAGGGCAGTTAAATTTCAAGGTCAACTTAGTAATCTAGAAATTTTATACTCTAACGCATTTATCTGTATCTAGGCATTATTAAAGGCAAGCGACGCATAATTTAGTTTTGCTTGGGTAAATTCCGATGATATTTATAAAAAAAATATTATGTTACGTACATTTATTTGTTTGTTGTTATTAATCATTGCATTGAAAATATGCAGGGAAGGCGTACTGCGAGTATATTGTTCGGACGCATATGGATAACGCATTAATTACAATTGATATGTTAGTTAGTACATTAGGTGCTCGGTGGATTACGAATTGAAAGAACAATGCATTAATTTCATTTTGTTATAATGTACATCAGATTTACGTTTCGTCAATTTAAAAAAATCGAAGGTACGTGTAATTCCTATTACGAATTAGAAAGAAGCTGAAAGAAAGAAGAAATTAGCTACATTTCAAAATATCGGGTAGGGTCGATGATTTCAACAAGAAATGACTAAAACTCTATATTCAATCGTTGGTATTTGAGTTACGACGACCGAGCATGTGCCCGCGACAGCTGTCGTCACACCTGCCGTCTTGAGCCCTAAAGATAGGGGGAAATTTGAAACAGAATAACATTGTTGAACAACAAGTACACACACTAAGGAATAAACGACTTTTAATGTTTCGTGTTTTTTTTTGTTTTTTTATATAGAGTTCTGGAATACTTTGGCCACATTGCAAGAAAGGATCACGGCAGCTTGGAGAAGCTAATGGTGACTGGCAAGGTGAACGGAAGAAGACCTCGAGGTAGAGGCCTGACGCGTTGGAATGAACAGATCCGCGCTACCCTCGATACCACAGTTCACGATGCTCTACACTCGGCGGCAGATAGAGGCAAATGGCGTGGAATGATCCGTAATAAACTCTTGTTGCGAGGAGGTGGTCACGGCCCCCAATATTGAGGAAACCAAAGCAAGAAGAAGAATGTTTCGTGAACTATTTAAGGAGTTTAAAAGATATATAATCCCGAACACAAACCTTATTGGTGCCGATCACGAAAGAGTATTTTAAAATAGTTATCGTTCACAAAAAGGACTAACAATAAAGCCTTAAAACTCATTCTACACACGTTAATTATGAAGCCGTATTAGTCTTTCAAATTACCACAACGAAATTTTGGCCCTTCTATTAATCTGACCTTGGACTGCTTGAACTCACGTTCTTTCCTTTCAAGAATCCGTATTATGAAATAGCTCCGGATTATTGGAACCTCTATTATTAAAATAATCCCCAAATTGTAAGCACTCTTATATACCCAATCCCAGTAATAAAATTTGCTTTTGGCTTAAATTTGCCAGGAAAAACGGATTTTTTTGATAAAATCAAATTAAAAATTCATTTGAGTTAGCTTGACGATTAGATGGATCGCTAAAGATCCTATTAAGAGTTCGAAGAAAAATTTTAAAGCAAAATTAGGGATTACACTAAATGGGGAAAAAATATATTCTGTAACAAGGATGTGATGAGCGTTCATTATAAAACGAGGTCATCTTTCATGAAAGATTATTTTGGTCACATTAAAGACCACAGAATAGGTAACCAGAAGCGATTCAAACGATAATTATGAACATTTAAAAAAAAAAACGAATTTATCTCATAGCCGGGTTTCTTTCTATGAAACATATTTAATTAAATTTATTAGCACATGTTTTACATTACATTACTTTAAATTTTAGTTTAGTAGACGTGAAGACGATAATAAATTCATAACTGTGAAACTATAAAAACAACACAAAAGAATGTAGGTACATAGATAATTAAATTAAAACGCCTGGTAAAGTGTATTTATATAGTAACAAGATTATTTGAACGAACAAAATATTACCAGATTATTATTCAATATTTTTTCGGTAAATTTAGAAAGAAAGAAAGAAAGAAAGAAAATCTTTATTCGCCAGAAATATAGTTTATAAGATATAGGACATAGCTTCATATATTTCGCCTGTTTAGGCATGCGAAAATTTAATTTATTTTTATATTAATTATAACACAAAATTTACTAAATCTATCTATTTTTACATTCTATCACTTCTTATTCTAATATTTTATTATGTACAACACTTATCATTTAAAAATTCTTGCACACTATAATAAGCCTTATCTATCAGCCATAAATATAATTTTCTTTTAAATTGAGTTAGTGGAAGATCTCTTATGCTGTTTGGTATCTTATTAAATATTCTGATAGTCATAGGATAACNATTGAATAATATCTTCAGCTAAGAACGCACTTATTTCAAGGTAATATCGTGCCACTTTTGAAAGGGAAATTTGATAGGGCTTTCTAAATACGTGCACCTCTGACGCCGCCGCCGTCGCAACTAGTCTAGCTGTGGCATACCCCCGCAAGTCACACCGCCCGCCGCGCCTCGCAACGCACCGCAAAACGCACCGCCAGTAGCTGTGGCCAGGCCCTTAGACACAAGGGTTCATTCAAACCAACATGTGTTCGAGAACGACTATCGCGATGAAGGAATAATACCGTGTTGTTGTTATATTTAACTCGCAATTTTTTTGTACTTGCACAGTGATTGTTGGACTTTTACAGATTGATTAGTGTAAAAATTAAATCGAATAGAATATCGATATAGAATAGAATATCGATATAGAATATAATAGCGAACGTTGTAAATGGTTGGAACTGGACGAGTGCTTGTTGCACCCTAGCAATGTCGAATTTACTTACTAGGCATAGAGGACCAAAATCCAAATTCCAAAAATTATTCTTCCGTCTCCTACAATCAAAAATTTAAATAAATTAATTCATTTTTCCCCGCTTAACACGAATTCATGATGAAGTTTGCTTTAACCGTCTGCTTAAAGTCAATACAGCTTGAAAACTGTCGTCTGGGAACTGATAAATCGGTATATGATTTATCGGGTTATGCTAAAATGAATAGGGGTATCTATTCTACGCTGCAAGCAGAATCTAATATCTAATATTAATATTAATTTTCTAATGAATAATATTGATCATCATGCAGAATTCTCTTTCTTCTTTCAGCAAGCGACATCCTGCGATGCCACTGTTGCCAAAATCAAGCTTATATAGTGACTTGTACAGGTCTAATATACTTTGTTTTATGAGCAATGCAATAGAACGGAATGAAATGAATATTTATCTCCAACTGTAATAAATTGAGATGGAATTGAATAAAACGAGACGAGATGAAATTAGGTCTTTTAAATTTTTATATTACAGACATAATAAAATGGTGGAAATTTACTGAGACTTGAATGAACTTTTTTGAAGACTTTGCAGAGGGAATGTCGACCGTCTGTTTCATTAACGCACGCTCGTGCAATTTCGTAGATCTTAAACGGTTAATAAAATACAATTGTTACATATAAGCCCGAAGATAATAAAACAAAGAGAACAATTGCCACTCCCTCTTGTTTTCGTCAAAAACCCTGCACTTTCTCAGTCGAGCAAAAAAAATTAGTATTTTTTTAATTGGAATTGACAGAATGGAATCTCCCTCTGACTTTTCTTAACATTTGGATCTGATGGTCACGAATCAAGCTATTATTGTTACGCAAGACGCAAGTTTAGCTCTATTCGGTTTGAAATAGTTTCAAATTCGAAACGGTGACCCGAATGGATCAACTACTCCAACTTTAACTAGATTACAAGCTATGCTAACATAAATTGCTGACAAGAAGAGTTAGCTTGTCACAGAGGATAGAGATTCAGCTATACTTCGGAACTTGATTTATGAATCTTCAGCAGCATGTTTGTTTAACCGATTTCATCCTACTAAAAGGTATTATGTATTAGATATATTAAAAATATTTATAAAATTCATATATCTTATATCAATATGTATTTTAAATTTCTATGTATTTATTAACAAAATATTTTATGTATTTATATGCTTGTTTTATAAACGTAGTACATTATTTTGCCTATTTTTCCTTTAAGTAACTAGGTTTTTTTATCACTCTTGGTTAACTGGTAGATCATTTTTTAGAAATTAAATGTGCCAATTTATATCAATGGGTTTATAATAAATAAAATTAAGATACTATGTGTGTTTTTATTAAACAGCCTTTCTTTCCTTTACTGATCATCCTATTACGCCTTTTCTTAATCATCCTCCATCCATCCATCCTTAATCATCATAGGGTGAAGATACTTGCTATATTTCTAGATCTCGATTATTCTAATACATCTTACATGTCACAATTTTCTTGAATCTCTTTGGTATTGTTTTAGTGTTCAAATTTCGTGGATAGAACTTTTTCGGTTTTGACTGCTTTCCGTATTTAAAATCAGACTCTTCGTCTTAGATATTAATAAAATCCACTAGCGACACTAGGGGCCACAGGGTATTGTCTGCCTTCCGTTCATGGAATAAGGAAATTCTTTATAGCAATGAATATTTTTTTTCTTATGTAGTATAATAATCGAAAAAAAAACGAGATACGAACGAAAAATCTAGTTAACCCGAAATATTATAATGGTTCTTTGCACGTGAAATTTATTTCAGCGGATTCGGTATTTGGATTATCATGCCAACGTATGCTACTACTGGTTGCTTAAGTTACATACACTGAAGATCTATGTTTTTTTTTTGTTTTTTAACCCAAAGAAATGGGCTTTGCAGCAAGCAATCCAACTGACTTTTTTAAAGGAAACGGACAAGTTAATATAAATTCATGCTGGTCAGGAGATCAGTACTTTACATAATGAAGTCAATGTTCAAATACTCGACGAACACTCTGTACTTAAACTCACATTATGGGAAAGGTACAGAGAATAAATAGTACCCTCTCAACTTCCAAAAAGGCGATCACAACTCACAAATTTAATAGCTGATTTCAATTATTTCTTCACTACATACTATTTCTTATTTCTTTATTTACTACGGCAATTTTTATAGTTTTTTAATTATATTCACTTAAAGACTTTTTGTTTAAATGAACACGTAATTAGTCAGTGACCTGCGTACAGTCCACTTGATAATCATTCGCCAGACATCTATCAGACATCAATAAACCTCCAATCAGGATCAACGAAACAAAAATATATCATATCAGATTCAATTTGAAGTCTTAGCTTAATTTACCAAGCCAAACCGAGAATTCTCAAAAGATCTTTCTTAGATAGTTTGAAAATTGTCAAGATAAGTTTTTCTCTTAACAGCATTTGGTATCTAATGTAAAAAAAAACATGTCGCTTACAAAGCTTTGCACTTTAGTGCAGAAAAACTTTGAAAAATATTGTGTTTTCATTTAAAAGGGTTTTCGTGTCAGTTTTAAAATGCACTCTTTTTTCTTAGAAATAAGATAGCATTTAGCATTTGGTATCGGTACTTTATTATGTTTATTAAATGTCTTATTTACGATATAATCTTATTGTTCGTATAGATTGAAAATATCCATAACATCTTAAGCCGATTTGGAAGGATTTACTTTCTGGACCTGTTTGTACAGAAATAGATACAGGCTGATAGCGGATTCCAATACAGTGGATCCAATTAAATCATAAGTACTTCATTTGCATATTTCTTATAACTGACTAAGTGTGCATTAATATTCCGATGAATTTGACAAATTATTAAATAGACCGAACTGAGATTAAAACGGATTATCAATAAAATTAAGACTGTGCATATTATGTATATGTGGAAGCAATAAATAGGAACATTTATTGCTTCCACATATATATTCCATTATACCCGACATCGTGTTATTAAATGTAACTGTTTATAAACCAACAAAAAACAAAGCATATTTTGTATCAGTAAAACCTTAATTCTTCGTATAAAACGAATATTGGCAAATCATTTTCTGCTTACATAAATATATACTAAAATTTATAATCAAACCAAAAACTGACCATATAGTTTGGCATTGCCTTTTGCTGGTGTAATTTTAATTTTTAGGCAATTTATTATCTCTGCTTTCTTCTAGACAGCGCCATCATTGAGTTCACATCTACATGTATGTGCGGGACACATGTCTGATTTCGTTACAACAAATAATATTTTTTCTTAAAAAAATAATACATTTTGTGTATCCTTATATATTTGTTCGAATTCTGGACGAAAAACTTGCTCATGTTAAATATATTTGGTAAGAGCTTTGTGTCGTGCTATAACTAAGTTTCCAGCTCTTTTAGCGACGTCCAATCGATCTATCTACCTTCCTACCTTTAATGTTGTTATGCGTCGCTAGCAAAACAACATTATAGGAAAGGAAATGCAATTAGTGAGCTACGTCGAAGCAAATAGCAATTTAGCTCAATATTTTGTACGAATTTCTAGGAAATACACTATGTCGATAATAACGACGACAAGATGGTGAATGATAACACGGCCGTAACGATGAACTTCGATTGCGACTTGTTTCACGTGATATTGGGGGGTGAAGACAGTTTGTCGATTTGCAATGGTTCCGTATACAGAAATAATAATCAATCTTGATTTATTTCTGTGGTTCCGTAGCTTGGTGTCGAAATCGGAACCTTATAAGTTCGTACTGTTCATATGTCCTTGTGTTGTAACAGTTTTGCTCGGAGACTATTAGTTTTAGTACTATGTAAATACAATTTGAAAGATATGATATTGTACAAAGTGGCAATGAGCCGGTCACATCTGTCGAGCCAGCGACGCCAGGTGGGGGAGGAAAGTACTCGAATGGAGGCCACGGATGGGTACCAGGAGCGTGGGGCGTCCTCCAACCAGGTGGACCGACGACTTAGTGCGCACGGCGGGAGGTCGTTGGATGCGGAAGGCGGAGGGTCGCATTCTGTGGAAGACATTGGGGAAGGCCTATGTCCAGCAGTGGACAGATAAAGGCTGATGATGATGGTATTGTATAATGGCTTTAAAGAATTGCAAAAAACAAAATGTATACGATGTAATTTAGGCACTGAAATAAAATCATGAGTTTAAATAAGAGAGTGATCTTTTTAAAAGTATGTATTATTTAAACATGCAAAATTAGTGAATGAGTCTGTTTGTTTGTTTAGGTCAAATCTTGTGAGCTAAATTAGAACCATTTCCTCTTATCCTACGGAGTTGAATTTTTACATGCTGGTCCAGTTTCGATGACAGTGCATTTTTATGATTAATGTGACCTCAATCGACCCTCAGGACTAGCTCCTAATAAAGGCACTCTTCAAGGGACAGCAGCCCAAATATGAAATTTGAGAATGTAATTTATTATGATAGTGGTAATAGGTTTAAGTTTTGCCATAATATGGTTGTATTCACGTTTCGATCTGCACTAAGAAACCCCTCAATAATTTGTAGCATATAATGAAGTGTTGTATATAAATTCAACTATGATAGCCTATTCTAATGTTCACTAAGACACAGTCGGAACCTTAAGATTTGATATTTTTTTTAGGAGGGACGGATTTCTTATCTTTCGGGGGCCTTTTCAGCTTCACCAGGACAGGTGGGCGAGTATAGGGTGAGCCAGGAGGGGTGAGATTTGCTAACAGCTTCCGGAGCGCCTCCGAAGGAGACCTAGCAGCTCAAGGACAACTGCTTCGCGACTGCATAAGATTGGATTCCGAGTGACGAAGGAAGCGTTTAACAATCAACACGGCCACAATATATAGTATTTTCAATCAATAGCCTTGATTAAGTTCATATATGATTTGTGTAATTTACATAACTAACTGTCGTCATTAAAATTAGTGTTAATGTGTTTGGAACTAAGGAAATAGTCTAAAATCAAGCCAAATCCTGTTTTGAATAAGTTTTAAGTAGAAATTCGCTACACATACCTCCTATTACCCAAGGTGAGACCGTGGCGAGGACTGAATGCCATCAAAGTATATCAAACAAGTTGTGGTAAACGCAACCACCTCAGAGTACTGAAGCGAATACTTCTTTATAATTAACTCTTACGATTCTAAATGAATTTTGAGGATAGCAAAGACTTCGTCTCTATTCTGTGCTCTAGATTGTTTTAAATTAACGGGCAAACGATCATGCAACAGTGACGCATAACAATCGCAATATGTCGAATCGTATGTGTTGGAATTTCGATCCACTCGAACACTAGTACTCTACAGTAATCATAAACGAAAATAATAATGACGAGCTCACAGCCCACCTGGTTTTAAGTGGTTACTGGATCCCATAGACATCCACAACGTAAATGCGCCACCCACCTTGAGATATAAGTTTTAAGGTCTCAAGTATAGTTACAACGGCTGCACCACCCTTCAAACCGAAACGAAATACTGCTTCACGGCAGAAATAGGTAGGGTGGTGGTACCCACCCGCGCGGACTCACAACTGATTAATTTACCACCAGTAAATTAATCAGTTCCATTATAAATAATAACATAAAAGTATCTGAACGTCTTCATTCATGTTGAGATCTAGAAGATTCTGGTCTCCAATGACACTAGAAAAGCCGTGTGAGCTCCTTTCCCGTCTCACTTAATGTATACAACAATACAATATACTACATATTAAATTTAATACAACAAAATAACGTCAAGAACAAAAGATTGAGCTTCAAATTTTAAATGGCTCTTAGTTGTTATATTACTGGACTAATCATAAAGGCCTTGGACACATGTTCACTTATGAATAACGATGGTTATTAACATTAATTAACCGTGCACGAAATGTTTAAGTCTGGATGCATGTTATGTGATTCGAACCTAACATAGAACAACTAATGCATTTGGTGAACGAACGATTAAAGTTTTCACTGTATTTATTTATGAACTTTACAAAAAAACATAGAGTAATAACCCGTAATATAGTACAGCAAGGAGGCATAATAATATAACATCCTATTGCCGTTAGGATGTACAAGTAGGTGTTACTTTGCTTCCTGTTTTTTTTTTCTGGTTTAAAAATTGGGACAGCAGTTATTCTTATAAACCCATGTCTCAAGTTCATTATGTTTCGTATGTGTGTGTGTTTTTTTTCTACCAATAGTTGGTAGCCTAAGGGGCTATTCCAATTTGGCGCGGACCGGTAGGTGAGCTCACGGGCTTAACCTGAGAGCATTGCTAATACTAGCCCTAGCAAGAGCAGGGCTTCGCTGACTCTACTACCGGATCGGAATCGCGACCCACTGAGAAGATCCGGCGAGAAACTCAGTGGGTTCGTGTGTATGGGCTCTAAGTCCACCAGCCCAAATGCTAATAGAAGACTCAGTTTAAAATTGCGAATCATTCATACGCCTATTCCATTACTCACTCATACAGTATGTAAACACGAATTTCCAAGTTCAACCCTTGCTTCGAACACCCCATTAACCACGAAACTCATCAATAATAAATTGAGACTGATGTCCGGTAACTAATGAAATTGACTTTACATGTAGATAGTTTACAGGTGCACAGAATATTAAACTTTAATTGATGATACATACGTAATTTAGTTTGTCAAGCCAATTGTATCTACCATTTACATACATATATCGTTGATGATGTCGGAGTAAAATTGCCACGGCATGCGGATAGGATAAAAAAAAAAAAATATTTGTTCACTCCTTTTGAAATCGTTTTGTGACGGATTTGAGAAATCTCGAATTTTGAGCATATAATATTTAAATACTTAACTCCGTGCGCGTTTCGTTTCTCAGTAACTTTGAAGTCGTCATCGTCGTCACCTAATGGGTTCCATTAGTTAATAGCAGATAAATAAAAACAATGTATCTACGGTAGATAAAAACTTACTCCTCGTGATATTAGATGTGGGAATTTTGTCATTTTGCAATTGACTTTCGGGTGTTTAAACGTGTTTTCGATTACAACTATGATTTGAAATCTACATAACTGTAAAGAGTTGTAAATCCATTTGAACAGCAAGCCTTCGATTCTTAGTGTCACTGTGATTATGATAAATGTATTGAATTTACACATATTAATTGTTTCTTTCAATATTTATTTATTGGTGTTATTGTTAACAGAATACAATGTCAAATTCGAATACAAAATTTAATAACACTAATAATTCCGGTATAGTTGATTCATTATTATTATTCTAAAACATTAAGCATTGTTGTTGTAGATATATAATCGTATATCGTCTAATAACTATGTATAATAAATGTAATTAAAGAAATCGATCATTCTAGAGACACATTAGAGCTTTTAAAAATATCCTTGTTGGTACTAAAAAATATAACAGTGGATGGGTAATTGGATACAGTAGGGTGCAAGTAGGTATCATCACTACAACGTGATTCAAAATAGAAATAAAAAATCGGCGTTTAATGTTATGGGTATATAAATATGTTTTTTTTTCCTAGATTTTGAACGTTTCTAAAGATATTATTTTCCTAAAATTAGATACGTACATTAAGTACCCATTAGTGTTTCATTAACGTATTTTGTTGTTTGTTTGACGATATCGCGCATATTAATGATTATTATTATTATTATTGTTACCCACTATAGACTGAACAGGCTCTCACTCTTAATAAGCTTATAATAATTAAATTTTACTTACAGCTGCTGGATACATGACATTCATTCAGGACACATTGGTAAATTATCCACGATTCCAGTTCAATCATAGTGGACGCGGTCATTTTACACTAAATATTAATTAAAAACCAACAGAGCTCTTAAATTAGGTGTCTTGGATAATTACAGAAAATACTTGAGCTTTTTCACGCTCTATTTCGTAAAACCATGAGATTTTCATTCAATTTTTATACAACACACACGCAACTGTCCGTACATGCGAGTCTCTGTTGATAAATAACACCCACACAGAAGGCTGTCACGAATTGAATGATTTGATTGGGTCTGGCCGCTGAGCGGCTGAGCGGTACCGGTGCGCCCTCACAAGCGGGAATCCGGATATGCGTCCCAATGTTGCAAGCTTCTATTTAAATTTTACCAAACTAAAATTTAAATTAAATTACAAGGAGGATTTTTACTTTTTCATATAGAAGTTCAATTCTGATAAATAATTTAATGTGGCATTCTTATTTTTGACTGCTGCCATTACATAGTGAAGCTGAGTGAAGCATAGTGTGTAATAAAAGTGAAACCCGCAAAATTATAATTTGCGTAATTACTAGTGGTAGGACCTCTTGTGAGTCCGCGCGGGTAGGTACCACCGCCCTGCCTATTTCTGCCGTGAAGCAGTAATGCGTTTCGGTTTGAAGGGTGGGGCAGCCGTTGTAACTATACTGAGATCTTAGAACTGATATCTCAAGGTGGGTGGCGCATTTACGGTGTAGATGTCCATGGGCTCCAGTAACCACTTAACACTAGGTGGGCTGTGAGCTCGTCCACTCATCTGAGCAATAAAAAAAAAGTGATTCTGAACATTAATTAACTCTAAAAATAACTTGTGTCAACCTTGTTTTTTTTTTTTTTATTGCCCTTGTAGGCAGACGAGCATACGGCCCACCTGATGGTGAGTGGTTACCGTCGCTCATGGACTTCAGCAATGCCAGGGGCAGAGCCAAGCCGCTGCCTCCGCTTAATACTCTCCATAAGCCTCGTTTGAAGAAAGTAGGTGAACAATTTTAACAACTAAAAATGCTAATTAACGTCGTGATCAAATTCTAGCTTTCGTTTTTTGTTTCTTAAAATCCCGTAAGTTTGCTGGTGTTTTTTAATTCTTGAAACATTTATATAGACAAAGTGAAGTGGTATAGAGTTTTTAATACAAGTATCGAATAAAAAATAATTTCTCATCTCAGGTGGCACCATTGATGTTATGTCTATGGGATACAAACCTCGTCGTGAGCCGAGGCCGAGAGCTTGTATGTCAACAATCCCCAAGTGAAATTATATGTTCAATATTTTAATACTTGAGAGTAATATAAATTGTGTCAATTTTCATCAAGTTCCTAAGCGATTATCTCGTCAAACTCGTACTCTCTAACTTAAATTTGTAGAAGCAGAACGGATGAATGCACTACTAAATATACTTTGATCAAACTTTCTACACAAAGTCAGCCTAAAGTAATCAAAATTTCCTTCAGGATCGCCTGTTAATCGAGTACCGACTGAACTTCGACAAGTTTTGAACTTAGCGATAGATAACAGTTGGCTGTGCTCTTTAGATTACAAAAGTCTAGGAAAAATTTACCAAACATGGGTACTTAAATAAATTACTTAAATTTTCTTTCAAGTGTATAAAATTCATTTAACTGTATTATTGTACGTTTAAACTGAGGTTCGATAGTTCACAACTATAAATTCATAACTCGAATCGATACCACCACCTAACCATAGATGAATAAAATGGTGCAGAGCTTCACTATCTTTACACACTTCAGAGCGTAGTAGTTGTCAAAGTTTGTTTTGTCTACAGTTTTAGTACACAAAGTACTTCAGTTATTAGTGGACAGTGAATTATTTGTAAATATTGTTCAATCTAAATAACTCTGAACACTGTGTTAAAATTTTGAATGTTAAGTTTTTAAGGCTTTTTTGTGTTTGTTGTATCAAGTTATTCAAGAAAGCGACTATAGTTACTGAAAAGGTAATCTCTACTGTTTACGCTTGTACGCTTTTTAAAAACACCTGTCATGAAAATCAACATTAAACATATTATTCTCTCTGCCTAAATCAGTTAAGAATAAAAGATAGATGCTCTTAGCTTGTTATTTCGGTGCCGCGTGGTTTTTTTAATTTCGAAATATTTCGTGTTTTGATTTTATTCTGAAACTAGTAGTACTGCGCTATTTCGCCTAACCTTGAGTATAACGATGGAATGTCATCTTTTGATTTGGTATTACGTCCTTGCCTGCATACAAAGATAGAATTGTTCAGTATTTTAATTATTGATTATAATATAACTTTTTCGAAATCAAAACTACAAAATATGTATTAAGTATGACTGTAATTTATAATGCTTTTGAAATTTGATACACATGTGATGGTTTATATTTACACAGCAATTAACACTTAAAAGTTATAACACCTTCCTCACTTGTTGTTAGATATTGCTATATATCATTCCAATAGGCACATTAAGTATATAAATTTTTTATTAGTTTGAGGCTTAAATCTTACTATCTTTCTAATACTACATTTATACCTATGGTATAGCCAAACTTATAGTATTTTCTCTGTAAGGAAGATAATTCACAATAAATACATTGTGTTTTAATGCTATATAATTATTTTAGTATAGTTGTAGTCAATTTTATCTTTAAACGGAAATATATTTTAACAAATCTAATATGATAAGACACCGTAATCAGCCAATGATACCGTGAGTCATTTGTAAAAAAAACACAACAACCATTCAATATTGTGTGTGCACTGTATTATTGATCAAATTTATTTTAATTATATAATGAAAAGTTTCATCTTTGTCTTGAATTATGCCGAACTATAGCATGCTTTTTTTGTTTCAATTCTCAAAAGATATTAATCCTCTTATACTAAAAATAATTAATTTAAATTAAAGGTCAAAAAGTCAATAAATATTTTGACAAATAAAGCATTCAGTGATGTTTCCCAACTTTATTATTTCGTTTAGTTATTTGTATATTCATTGATAAGTCAAATATTGTAAGTAGAATTGCAGGCAACACCATCACCATTAAAAAAACCATTACAATAAATATTAGAAAAAATAATAATTTAAAATATCACTAAAACAATAATAATTTTTTTTTTTTTTTTTTTATTGCCCTTGTAGGCAGACGACCATATGGCCCACCTGATGATGAGTGGTTACCGTCGCCCATGGACTTCAGCAATGCCAGGGGCAGAGCCAAGCCGCTGCCTACCGCTAAAAATGTTCCTGAATACAATCTGTAACGTATGTAGTATGTTAATCTAAAACTTAATAAAGGGGCTCCTGCCCAGTATATACCTACAACTTATAATTCATTATAAAATTAAGATAAAAGCATGTTATAATTTGAATTATTAAATAATCTAGTGGGCAGGCTTTATCCCATCTATTATTTGAAATAAATGAATTTTTTTAAAATGTTGAAGCATCAGTTTAAGTATATAATATAAGATATGTCAATTTCTCCTTAAAAAAATCTGATGAATTGTGTACCTACTATTTTTTTGAATTAGCATCTTGTAGAACAATATGAAGGGACAATATCATGTGATAATTTAAGGTACAAAATTCTAAATGATTTGGTCAGTTACCGCTCTCCTGCTTATTACTATCATGAAGAAATCATAGCATTTCAGTTAGAAAGTTAGGATAGCCATGCTATTGAAAATTCATGAGACTGACTTTACATTGTTGTCACATTGTTGTAATCTTAATTACTTTAAACAACTTCTTAATAGCATGTGGGTCTTGTTCTAGTCCGCATAAGCATACCAACCCTACTTACTACCAAATATTATTAATACAAAAGTTGTGGGTCTTGATCTAGTCCGTATGAGCATACCAACCCTACTTACTACCAAATATTATAAATACAAAAGTTTTGGGTCTTGATCTAGTCCGCATGAGCATACTACCAAATATTATAAATACAAAAGTTGAGGATAGATCGAAATTTATTACTCTTTCACACCAAGAATATGCAAGAATGGATTTTGATGAAAGTTCACAATATCATACTTTATACATTAGGATATCACATAGACTATAACACAACATATCATAGATTGCTCATGAATAGATCCAACAAATTGATGTTTTTCACATAATAATTGGTTGCAGAGATTAAGGTAAAGTCTACTACCTATTTATTACTCCAATAATATTAATATAATACTCATACAGAAATTAATCAAAATTAAAGCAACATATGTTTTCATAAATTATATGGTTCCAATATTATGAACAGACACGGGAAGTTCAATGAAGCATTGCATTTTACAACTTTCTCTTTTTAATGTCAACGACTACTGCATGGTGTGAATAGAATATCATCGACAGACTTAATGGCACTTTCTGTTGTACATATATAAAGTTTTATGTTAATTGATCATTTCTTGAAGTGCAGGTTATCATACTTTGTATTAGTGTGTAATAAACAACAAAGAGGTAAACATATTAACATTACTTTTGATTCATGTTGTGATCATATTTGACTTAATTAGTGATAAAATATTTTAAGAAAAGCTACTTTTAATGAAAAGCTATTAAAGATTTTTTATAGCAGTTTATTAGGTATTTAAATTCTAGTCAGCGAAAATAAATGTGATTGATTGATTTTTAAATGATGATAACACGGGTCAACACCAAATTTGACTGATTGCAAAAAAATAAAAAAAATAGAATTTCGATATTTTAGATCGTAATTAGACGAAAAAAAATACATGGCATGAAACAGTTTGCTTTTGAACTTTAATAAATTGACCACATATGAAACATCATATTTACACTTTCGTGACATTTTAAGTTTTTCTGGGCTTGTACAAAACACCTGATCGTTGTTTATGACTCGAGTGCCATCTAGTGGCACTGTGTAAACGTAAACACCCCACTCTCATAGCGCGGCTTTTTTGAAAGTATTAAAATGAATTAATTTTTTTAAAAAAATTGAAAAATTAGTATTATTACTATAACTATCACAAAAGCAAACTTTATACCAAAAAAAGATAATTTTCGTTTTTGTGAATAATTAACCGGAAAAACCTAGTAGAACAAATAACGAATCTTTTTTTTGTAGAATTGCGTAATCTTAGTACATTAAATTTTAAATGTTATATATTTAATGATAATTCTAAAACTTTAATAAATGTTCATTTCTTTTGACGTTTCACGCCCAAAGTTAATCTGTCTCCGGCCATGGCGTCTAACGACCTAGACCCCGCGCACCCTTCCAATATAACAAGGTTAAGGGTCGAAACGTTGCAGGTGCTCGGGGCGTAGCACTCCGTAAAGGTCATGTTGTTGACTATTAAATTTATTTAAAGGGTTTCCTTTAACGTAAATTGTCGTGAATAACACTCTTTAACTCTATTTTGTACTATATGAATGGAAGGAGCTCACTGCCTGTCTCAGATATTAAATGGTTACCGCAAAGTCCTTCACCACGTTAAAACCGCAATCCTTCTTGAGACTTGAGGTCTGTTGTAGTAATTGTATAGTAATTAAGCAATTTCCAATTTTCATTCCAATTTCGATCGTGGAAGTCATCATCATTCATGAACATGTATCAAGTACTTAATGTTTCAATATTAGTATCTGCCTACGGGATTTGAACGGTAGCACAGGCTTATCGCTCGATACGACTATTCCGGACGTCTTGCCCTTTAGGCTACAACTTACGAACGTGTTTTGATTTTTTCTTAAGCTGGTAGCCTTAAGAGGCTATGCCAACTTAACCTAACGGGTAGGTGAGCTCACGGCACTCAAACCTGAAAACGTTGCTAACACTAACCCTAGCAAGAGCAGCGCTTCGCAGAATCAACCACCAGATCGGACCCACTGAGAAGATTCGGCGAGAAACTCAGTGGGCTGTGTCTGTGGGTTAATTTACTTGCCGAGCCCTTCTTCGCAAGCGGCGGGCTCGACGAGGATGTCAGTTCAGATCCGGCCAACGTGGCCGGATCATACATGTTAATATATGGAATTAAATCGGTTTTTTCATATTCTGTAACATAAAGTACATACAGGTACTAATAATAATGAAATTAAAAAAATACGAAGGAACTGGATTAAAACGTCGAAATAAAAACCTCATGAAAGTATTTCTTACACTTAATACTTGTAAAAATTAGAAAACTAACTAACTTGTGAAACACGTTAAATTGTATACAGGCTAATTAAAATTTATCAAAACTTTCAGTCAGATAAACCATCGCCTTTGTGTATTTAAAGAAAGCAGGACACAAAATCCCACAGATTATACAGATTAAATGACGTTTCATTAAATTTGGCGCCGAATCGCAAAATGGCTACGGCTGTCGCGTCGCAACCGTAAAAGGACAATGGTTATAAACTCGTCGTTCGTCGGTTATGAGTTCTCAAGGCGATCGCCATTCAAGCAGAGTACTGCTTACGTATCCGTATGACACAAACTATAAACTTGTTCATTACGCAGAGAATATGAAGTACCATTACTATCTTGATAACGTATCGAGTGAACCTCATATTTTTTTGGATAAGTAGGTGAACACACCGACGGCTTACCTGGCTTATTGAAGCTATAAACATAACTTTTACTATACTGCATATTTGGTGCAGTCCTGTGGGATAGTATGCTCTCGGACATGTGTTGACCGTCATAGCGTTCAACATGTTAATAAATTCGTACGTTTCATACAAATATAAGAACTACGATTTTCACAGAAACACACTCACGTCCTTAAGGATCCATCAGATCCAATAACTTTTGCAATAGACGCCTTCAGCTCTGACATTAGGAGCAGGTTTATGGACCCCGGTAACCGTACTCGTCGAATTCGACAAAGAGTTCGACGTGCAACATAACCCATGTTGCTCGTCGAACTCGGCTCGCCGAGTTTCTCGCCGGATCTTCTCAGCGGGTCGCGATTCCGATCCGGTAGTAGATTTATTCGCGAAGCAGCTGATCTTGAGTTGTTAGGCCTCCTTCGGAGGCGCTCGGGCAGCTGTTAGCAAATTCCACCCCTTCTGGCTGAGCCTTTGTGCTCACCTGTCCTGGTGAAACTGGAAAGGCCCCCGGGCCACCAGTAATCCTTCAATCCAAAAAGAAAAACAGCGTATCGACTAAGTGCCCACAACCCGTCTTGCTTATAGTAGGTACGTTGTTTGAAGCTTATATCGAACAAAAATTTAGAATATTTGTTAGATTAACTAAGTCATTAGTCGAGTTACTGACCTCAGTGTCTTGGCCTTTCATCGTCGATTTGCGGAAGATTCTTCTTCCTGCTGCTAAACAATTCATTTTTCGGATACTTAAAAATGCAATGTGTAACCTTTTGTCTTTTTGTGTAGTTTGTTTTTTTCTCAGAATTTAACCTTATTTACAGTTTTGCTGTTTAAGAAAACAGCAAAACTAGAGTTGCAAATCAGAGGTATTTACAAAAAAAACCTGATAATTTTGTTAATGTTTATTTGTAGTCTATTCGAGTAGTACCAGACCAAATGTATTGGAAGCCTTTTGAGGTAAATATTTGTGTTTAGAAGTTAATGATTACATTCTTAAACACTATCTCGCTACTCAGTCTGGACCTGGTGGAACCGTTGGTATATATATACTAATCTAAGTAATCTAAATAATAAATCAGATCTGAATAGATGTCTATTCTATTGATAGCGTGTGTTTGCCTACAGAAATCTTATCAAGCTGACTAATTATATTATTATTTTCATTTATTCCTAATAATAAAGAGGCCATCGATTCTAGCGATTACCAATCAGTTTTTCTCAAACATTTATAGAGAACGCGGACTGTGTCCACGAATGTTCAATGTTCACGGCTGGCATCAAACGATGGAGGACCTTTAAAATATTTACATTTATTTAAATTACAGTCAATTGTTCAAAACTTAAAATTCGGTGATGGAGATTAGTATTGCGATTGCCAGAGCCTCTCGTGACATAAATGTCATCGTTTTGATATAAAAAATATTTATTTGAATATCTATTAAGTGGTTCTAACAAAAACAGGCCGAATCCATTATGTATTCCGTAATTTCCGTTTTAAGACAAGCAAATAAAACCATTTGAAGTTATTTGCTTACTCGTGAATCATAATACTGTTTCGAGACAGTCTCGTACTGTTTTTGTTATCGGATCGTGTGGAATGCGACATTGAGGTAAATAATATGTTGATAATGTAACTCATAAAAACGCATACAAACAGATAAGGAGAGAACTCGTCGATATAATTAATAGAGTTGATGTGCATCAAAATATGTATCTCGCCGGATCTTCTCAGTGGGTCGCGTTTCCGAACCGTTAGCAGATGTATTCGCGAAGCAGTTGCCCTTGAGCTGTTAGGACTCCTTCGAAGGCACTCGGGCAACTGTTAGTACATCCCTGTTAGTACCCCTCCTGGCTGAGACCGTGCTCGCCCACTTGTCCTGGTGAAACTGGAAAGGACTTCAGGTCACCAGTAATCTTTCCTTCGTAAAAACAACAATGTATTTCTTAAATATATTATTTTCGAAGTATATTAGTAACACTTAAAACTCGGTAGTGGTGAGGTTATAACAACTACACCGATGATAAATTAACTCAAACAATCATAACATGAAACTTCCTAACATTAATTTGATCATATTTGTAATATACATACTGTTTTAAAAAAAACCAATATCAACATTTTTATGCAAATATAATTTTCGCGGTCATAATACGATACTGCGTAAATTTGTGACATATTTTTAGTATTCTCGTCAGATTTTTGCGAGTTGTGAGCATCAACTAAAAACTTACTGGTAGTAGGACCTCTTGTGAGTCCGTGCGGGTAGGTACCACCACCCTGCCTATTTCTGTCGTGAAGCAGTAATGCGTTTCGGTTTGAAGGGTGGGACAGTCGTTGTAACTAACTATATTTGAGACCTTAGAACTTATATTGCAATTAAGTATTATAGCGCATTTAAGTCGTAGATGTCTATGGGCTCCAGTAACCACTTAACACCAGATGGGCTGTGAGCTCGTCCACACATCTAAGCAATGAATTAAAAAACTTAAACAAAAAAAAAACTAGGTAATTTTATGGTTTTATCACGCGTTTATTAATTTCATATTATTATTATTTCCGAACTGGTCACGGACGGTTAAGGTGTTGGACTTCGACAAATGTCAATATTTTGGATAGGCGGTAGTTAGCGTAATATGTTTCTTGTTTATAACGTGAAAGTAAATTTCATTTCTGCTATGAATATTTAGAAACGGTCAAGTGTTACACATTCTTTATCATTTTTATCATGCCTGTTACTATTTTAGTAAAAATTTGGTTGATTGAATGGTCCATTGTTCTTAACGTTATATATAATGATATACAACTCAACTCAACTGACAATTAATTTGATAAAGCTAAAAATATAAATCCACATTTACAACTGCGCCAGAATTAGGAATATTAATTGCGTTTTATCAACAAGAGACAGATTTTAGTAGAAAAAGCTTAAGAACGTATATAACACTCAGTAAACTTACTCATAAATATTTTTAATATTAATATAATATGACATAATAACGTTTTATAGAATTGTTAGAATAAGGATGCAAATTACTTTCGATTTGGTCACTTTGATCTGCTGTTTTTATATTTATTTCTGTGGAACATCCATCGGACTTAGCAGTTGACGCGAATTGATTCACTAGTGATGAAACAGAATATTGTTCTAATTGACTTTATTATCGTTCTATTAGCAATCATTAACAGCCGGATAAAATGTTGAGCGACACAGCGATTATCATTTGAGGGGTGTACATTTAGAATTTCTACATGTTCAAGTTTATATGATAGAGAGTCTTAAAGTTTAATTTTATAATTTAAATTAAATGAATTATAAAACTACACTAGGTTTGCCTTCCTAATACTTCTTTCCTTTTGCGGGCCCACTGAAAGAGATTTCAACATGAAATAACTAGTGCCCTTGTACTCTGTATCCTTATTGTCGTGTTTCTTCTAACAGCTGTGTGTACAAAATATGTTAAATAAATATATATTTTTTATTTTTTTTATTTAGTAATATTTAAAATATTTTACGAATTCTTTTTTAATGTAACGCTTCTTACTTATTTATTTACTATTTCATTCGGGAACTAAGGAACTTTTCATTCTGATGACGAACATAGTCGAAACCTAAAAATGATAATATGCAATGCGCTTTATGAGTTCGCCATCATGTAATGCGGTCATGTGAAAGACACAGCGAGCCTCTCTATTATCCACCCAATATAAAACGCTATATTAATCTACAGCTTATCTAGATGCTTCTTTTTTGCTATTTGGATACAGCGCGTTTCACTATTTTCTGTCTCTTATAATCGTTTGGTTACATTTGGCAGTGGGCCACACATTCGCAAGTTCAGTGATCTATAGGTCTCCTCCTGTGAACCCCGGTACCTTTCACATTTCCTAGCAGAAGTCGCTTGGTTGAACCACTTTGTGGCGAAAAATGCTCCAAAAACGCCAATATCGTTGTTGTAAGACAGAAAAATGCTCCTTAACGCCTGATTTATTGGATATTGGAGACGAATTTTAGGGTGACTTACCATATTTGGCCATTACCATTCATCAGATACAAAATATGTGGTGGTCCACCGACGACGAAGCTGGTTCATTTTCAATCACGATTCGCATAATCTATAACGCTTGCGTGTTGCATATAAAATGATGTACGAACGAAATATAGGAAGCAGCACCCCTATTCAGTTCACACATCGAATGCATACGGCAAGAACGTACCAGAAATATAAATGATGCACCAACTAATCAAGAACTTTATTTGCTTATGTGTTTGACTAAAATTCTATTGTGGTTTATGTACAAATCGCGGACGATCACAGGTCCGCTGATTTTGGTCGTTCTAATGTTATTTCTGTTTTAAGAGATATGTGGGTGTTTATACGTATCATTATTGCTCATACAAGTATTCCTGATCTCAATTCGTCATTGCGAATGTTGGCAAGTCCCGCGTAAACAGTTTTCTTTTTGTGCAACGTAAGTGAATATTGCGTTTTCACGTACATATTTAGAGATTATATGTAAATCTTTGGGAAGGATATGTATTTATATCATTCACGGTTATTCCAAATTTAGAATCACTACATAGTATAAAACAAAGTCGCTTTCTCTGTCCCTATATCTGTCTGTCCCTATGTATGCTTAAATCTTTAAAACTACGCAACGGATTTTGATGCGGTTTTTTTTAATAGATAGAGTGATTGAAGAGGAAGGTTTATATGTATAATAACATCCATTAAATAGTGGAGAAATACTGTTATTTTTGAGGTTTCTAATGTGATGTCGTAAATAATTAACAATAAAATTTCATGTTTCCGAAGCGAAGCGAGGGCGGGTCGCTAGTAAGTAATAAGAAAAAGTGCACCTGAAAAACGCCCTTTGCGAAACGGCTTTCAAATTTTCGTGCAGGTTTCTTATATATCTTCTACTTATCATCAGCAGTCTATAGCAGTACACCGCTGGACATAGGCCTTTTCAATTGCACGCAATTGAGCACGATTTTCGGTTTCTCTCATCCAACTTTTGCCAGCCACCCTACTACATAGGTTGTCACTTCACCGAGCCTGAGAATGTCCCGCATTTCTATTTATAGACAGTTACATTTCATAACATAACATGCACCAGTTAAGCGGGCTCCAATCACCGTGTCACATCACCGCGACACATTGGTATGTCGCAAGCCCCTATCAAGTGTATCGCGAGATTTACAGAGACTATATTTTTTGTCTAAAGTGAGCCGGGGGAATTGCATCTCCAATTACACGTATCTTCAATTCATAATTTTGCATGTAAGGCTGCTGCGATGGTATCAAGGATCTAACGGAGCGCCGCTCAGTAAAAAAGGTTGAGAGCCACTGCCCTATTAGAATTTCAATTTATATATTACAATTTTGGTACCTACCTTCAAGAATATTACTATTGTCTTTGTTCGATATCTAGTGTAGTATAATCTAATGTTCTAATGTCAAGTTTTCCCTACACTTAATACCCCCTTTAGTGAATAAACACTACAAGCATAATGTCATACAAAATGCATTTAATTTGATCTGTAATTAACGATGCTTATTGAATTGTTTCAGGTTAATTAATTCGTAATGGTGATGGAAGCAGATCCGATAGCCGAAAAACGAAATGACGGTAAGATGGACGCGTATATGTCTCTTATTATACCTAGTATAAACGTTTATTACGAAATTCAATACATTTTTTCTAGTTTTTTAGCCTCCGTGGACTGATAAGCACATAGTTCTCCGTATATTAAATCGTTACTTGAGTTATGTAGTTTTTTTTTTCTTCTTTTGGCAATAGCGTTTACTTTTTGTCAATGACGTAAATTAAAAGATTGGGAAACTAACTTAAAAAAAGGATACGAAACACGGGAAACGATCAGATACGTAGGAAGAAGTTTGAAACGGATAATAAAAATATCATAAATATACATATATACACTTACAAATCAAATATTTAAATGGTTCTGAAGGATGAAAGATGACAATATTTTATAAAATATACATAGATACATAATTATACAGGATATACAGATAGGAAAAGGAACATTAAGAGATATTAGATCATTCAGGAATGAGGAGCGGTCGTATAGAGGACATGAAAAGAAAATGTGATCTAGATCACATTTATCGGATTCACATTCACATATTCCAGTAGATACAATGCCTAATCTATTAAGATGAACAGCATTGCAAACATGACCCAAACGCATTCTTATGATAGAAGAACATACTAGCTTATTGCATTTCCGAGAGGGCCGCTCAACGGTAGACGCGATCCTTCGCGTGCGGGCCCTCTCGGAGGAGGCCGTCTCCAGGGGTGGGGTGGCTTTGGCGGTGTCGCTCGATATCGCCAATGCGTTTAACACCCTGCCCTGGTCCGTGATAGGGGGGGCGCTGGAACGACATAGAGTGCCCCCCTACCTTCGCCGGCTGGTGGGTTCCTACTTAGAGGNAACTTTAATATGGTTCTGAAGGATGAAAGATGACAATATTTTATAAAATATACATGGATACATAATTATACAGGATATACAGGTAGGAAAAGGAACATTAAGAGATATTAGATCATTCAGGAATGAGGAGCGGTCGTATAGAGGACATGAAAAGAAAATGTGATCTAGATCACATTTATCGGATTCACATTCACATATGCCAGTAGATACAATGCCTAATCTATTAAGATGAACAGCAGTGCAAACATGACCCAAACGCATTCTTATGATGGAAGAACATACTAGCTTATTGCATTTGGCACGAAAAAACCATGGTTGTGCGGTGTTAGAGTACGGGAAGTTAAATAGGGTTGTAAATGTTTTTCGATAAGTCCACGTTCTTATCGATAATCCCTTATACTATTATCATGCGATTCTGACCTGATATTATACAATCATTAAATAGGTAGGTACCTCAAAGCGATTTAACAGAAGGCCCTAAACGACGAATTTTTCGGGTGTTATGGAAAACAAACGAATAAAAGATTAGCTTAGATTAGCTTCCAAATGTATATATATATATATATATATATCTTTAATAAAAATCGCCACATTCCTACTTCGTTCCGGCAATTGCAAACGAACCCTATGTGTCAATTTCGCAAGTCAGGTTCGCTAATCACAACGACTTTAGCAACAATGTACCCACGGAATGGTGTTTTCCATCTACCGTCAAATCTGTATAAATAAAATGTTAGAGGTATGTCTGCTTGTGTGCGTATATTTCGATCAAATTTTTATTTGCTTCTTCGTAAATTCGTCTTAATTTAAAAAAAAATACAATTGCGAGATCTTTGAAAAGTTAGTCTACCTTTTAGCTTATTACTTTTGAGATTATTATTAACATGGATTTTTACAAAAATTCAAAATTTTACAAAAACCAAATCTTTGTGTATTCGTCCTAATTAAAAAAATAACAATCTTTGAAAAGTAAGTCTACAAGAGCCTTTAGTTTATTACTTGTGAGATTATTATAAACATGGATTCATACAAAAATGCATTACCAAACGACCACCACTCAAGCGCACGCCGAGGAAATCTCGGTCGCGACTATTCTATTAATAATTACGATTATCGACTCGCAATAGTTGTGAATTTACGTGTGACATAATACTTTCTAGTTTTCGGTGGGTGATTGTCGTCTGCGACCACGAAGACTATAAATTAACTTTAGAAATAAGTTAATGGTAATAAAAAGGTTGCCCTTGCGATGTACCGACCAAATTAAAACGACAGTTGGCGGTTGTTTGCCTGAGTGTACTAGGCTCACCACAAACCGAGAGAAGTGGCGATTGCTCGTGAGCCGCATAACATCTGCCCACAGTAATGATACTGACCCCCGTATCTTTAGTCGTTCACACGAGCTTAACTCGACTCGACTCAACCTCCAACGCGCGTTTTGGTATGATTAGTCGTAAAAATAAACTCCACTCAAACGTCCTTGGAAAATTTTCCTAACCGGAGTGAAGTGATCGAACTGTCAAGTTAAGGTACGTCGCGACGTACCTTTAACGTTCCTCAAGGCTGGTTTTCTATCAATGTCCAAATAGTATGTGGACCGCAAATAGAAATATATGATATTGTTGTGCAATGGCCTGGATCTGTGCATGATTCCCGCATATTTTGATAATTTAATTTAGATAATATTTATTAATAAAGTAAATAGTTTGAGGTTAGACATTTGAAACTCTTTATTTTATTTACCTACATATGAGACATATTTTGCTTACTACCTGATAAATAAAGTCAATGCGATTATAAGTTTTATTTATATAATAATAAACTGGTGGTTGTGGAAAAGCACTTCAACAACACGATGCAACCAAAATCACACAAAAGCGGCGAATAAAAATACAAAGCCGGATCCGAAATCTAAAATAATAATAGGTTAGAAAATAAATAATACACTTTCAGATTTACCGCACGCACACATATTTACGAATAACTCAGCAACCAAAACATCAAACAAGTTCATCTAGTGTCAAACAGACAGCGGCAGCTTGACTTTGACATTAAACAATGACCATAGACTACAGAACTCTATGGGTTTGATGCTAGCTTGATCAAATTTTCATCATTATTACCTCACTCGAGGACAGTTGAGGAATATTGTAATGGTCGACTAAAAATACCAAACTCGAGTAAGTTTCGAGGGAATGCTCGAGCATCATCGGATGAGTTAAGAGTGGAGGACTATTTTACGAAACGTCTAAAGATACGGGCATGAATGACGATCACGACTGCTCTGACAAGAGTGATACGACAAAGGGAAGGAAAAAAAAAAAAAAACGTGTAGCACTCGGGAACTGCCGCGGTAAAGCTATTGCATTGCATTTTTTATCAATTTATGCAATTATAATTAGACAATGATAATTTAATATTAAACCATTAATAAAATAAGACCACGCTATTTAAACGTTAATAAAAAAGCAAAACCTTAACTGTCCCCTTCACACTCATAAGTTAGACCGCGCGAGAGAGAGATGGGCAGACTTTTCATGATGCACATGCAGTGTGACGTCACGCCACGCGCTTATTCACAAACACTACACAAGCGCAACGTGTGAATGTGCTGAACGCGAGCTACATGGTAGGCGGAGTGAGGCGTGTAAGGTTTTTTTCGTTACGGAATTTCATGATTTCGGGCTCAAGGCCCGCGATAAAATCTATGCAATAGCTTAATAAATCTGAAAATCCGGATTAAATTTAGTAAAAACATTACGTGTCCAATCAATCATCAATTACCTTTTCTCAATACACATTTTACATCCAAATTCTTGACCTACTTAATTTCGAATACACGTAAACGAATTCGATTGTCTATGATACGGTTAATCGAGTGTGACGTCAGAATCCAATTTAGCGTGGTCGGTGCCTATATCGAATTGCTGAAAGCTGATTAAAACACTCCCAAAGGTCACTCTTCACTCACATTTGCCATTTCCGAAGTAATTGATTAGGATGAGGTTTTGGATTTTAGTAAATAATTTAAAAATGTCGTAAACGTAAATATTATACTACTAGTGGCCCGCCCCGGCTTCGCTTGGGAAGTACCGCACGCGATGTAAAGAATTTTAGGTACTTTTTTTACACATTGGGTTACATTATTGGAGTTTCAGTAAGAACCCTTAATTTTTTGGAAAATATAATAAATATAGCCTATGTCACCCGGGGATAGCGTAGCTTTCCAACAGTGAAATATTTTTTTAAATCGGTTCAGTAGTTTCGGAGCCTATTCAATACACACAAACAAACAAATCTTTCCTCTTTATAATATTAGTATAGATTAGTATAGATGTCACATTGGACATACTATTTCGACCCTAAAATTATAGTAGTACCGATCAAGGAATTTTCTAGAAAAGACATGCTTATCGTTTACTGCCTTGTTGAAGAATAGTCAAACAGACTAGTATTGTCTTTCTTGGCCAACTGCAGATCAAGACAAGACTGTCCACATTTTGCCTTCGCCGCGCATTCGAATAGGTACTTCGGTCATATTGCTCGGAAAACACCCGATAGCTTAGAGAGACTATTTGTGACCGGGAAGATCGAGGAAAAGAGACCACGCGGGCGCAGTTCACCTAGACGAATCGATTAAATCCGCAGATCCCTTTGCACAAAGCCCTTCATGTGGGCAATGATCGGAGGCGTTGGAGGGAGAGGACATTACAAGGAGTACAATCCTGTCGAAATATGACGGTCACGACCCTCAGCAGTGAGGAAACGACGCGAGGAGGAGTCAAACAGGCAGTATAGTACCTAAATCTGAATTCAAATTCAATACGATTTACCAATGTGTCCGCGAGCATTTTGCATAACATTCAAAACGAAACGGTCGGTAATTGTGATTGGGATTCAAAGAAACGTAACACTTATACTTGTAGGTGTAAAGCTGATTATTCCCCTTCCGCAAAATGACGCTTTCGATGTTCTGGTATTTGATTTCAAGATACAATACACTTTACGAGTATGTCATATACTACTAGTAACTGCTTTGTAACACAGTTCAATTTGTTATATTGCACTTTACAGTTTGTTAAATATACACTATTTTGTGATAAAGCACGTCTTTTCTTGCAACCTTGCTGGAACGAGAATTTCCTTAATTAAAAATAATAATTTTGATGGTAATCTTTAAGGTAATCTTAAAATATTTTATAGACGAATTCGTATATGTACATTTTTTACGGAATAATCTGGCTGAAATTTGATGTAGGTACCAACCAATAGCTGCAGAATACAATATGATATTTCCATACGTGATATTTTCCCGTGTTAGCTCTCATTTTTAACTAGACTAGCTACTGTTACATTAATTTGTAAAGCCAAATTTATTATTGAAATATTTGCATTTATTTAAAAATATGTTCTAGAAGATGAAAATAGATCAAACTTAACACATTACCGTTTACCTGTACTGACCCGCGTATTACATTAATGACCCATTTTCACTGCAAATGTTGTTCTTGCACTATTTTCTCAGAAATCATAAATTCTGTCCCATTCGTTATTTTAATAACGTGAATATTAGTATGTAGTTTTTATGGCATTAAAAAAAACAAGAACTTTAGTATATAAGAACTATACCTTCGATCAACTAATACATGCTTTCTAAAGTCAACATTCTTCGTGAGTATAGAGACCAGTATACACTTTGGAAAACATTTCGAAATCTAACTACAAAATCAGCTTCTCATTAACGCCTCAGTGAACACTAGAATTATAATTATCATAGCTACAATATGGTGCCTGTAACCTAAATAATTGTTTTTTTCTTTTCTTTTGGTGTATCGCTACCCGTAATGTCCCATATAACCCGCGGAGTCGTTGCCCTAAATTTAAACATGTAATGTTAATGTTGTGCTATAAATATTCCGGTCTGCTTTGCTTCAAGTTTAGGTACAAGTCATAGGAAATTATATCGACCAAAAAAGTATTTAAAGCGAATTTTATCTTGTAGTGGACTGTATGATTAGGATGGGCAAGGAACTTGATAAATAAACTCGCCAGGATTGTACGTATAAAATTTGTATATTTTAGAAATTTTATAAATCGCGTACAATAGCACGGAAAAAAGAGAATGACAAAACTAAAACATTCCAAAATTCAAAATTCAAATGTAATGTCAAAAACCACAACCACAACAATAAAAAAGGTTTTAAACCAATTTGTTGGGTTTCCAACATATCTATCTCATTTATAGATTTTCGTAACTTTTCAATAAAACTTGAAAAGTAAAACTATTATTGTTTCATTGAAATAAACATAAGAAATAAAAAGAAATCGCTAATGAGATTGATTAATAAATATTAATTGTCACGTATCGAGGACGATTATCGCGACTCGCGAGTTATCGGCAAGCTTATCGCTATAATTATTATAACATAAAACAAAATTGATTATCATTACGGTTAGTGTATAAATAATCATGATCAGCAAAGTGACACTTTGATGTTAGGACCAGACATTCTCTATTGACACCATATTATGAATAACAGTGTATCTTAAGAAATTCTTAGAATACTTATTTTCCGAGTGCAGTGCCCAATTTAAGCTCTTTAAACCGAAAATTATATTATTGGATTTATAATATAATAAAATTCAACGAGGTAGAGGTAGGTTTTTTTTATTACTTAGATGGGTAGACGAGCTCACAGCCCACCTGGTGTTTAATGGTTACTGGAGCTCATAGACATCTACAACGTAAATGCGCCACCCACCTTGAGATATAAGTTCTAAGGGTCTCAGTATAGTTACAAACGGTTACCCACCCTACAAACCGAAACGCAATATGCCAATTCGTGCCAATCTTCTATGGGTTGGGATGACTAATGCACGAATTAATTTATATATTTACAACCACTATAAATACTACAAAATGACTTATTTAGTGATCTTTTAAATTAGTCTTTTCAGGGCCAAGTGTTGCTATGTTCCCCACTCTCAGAATATAAAAAAAAGTTGTTAAAAACCCAGTGCAACCAATTTTTTTTTTCCAAATTAATAAACTTAATAACATAGGAATATAATTGAATTCATAAATTATTGTACCAAACTGCAACATTTTAATGTACAGCATTGTACGAAGACAAATCGTCTGGACAAAATCACTGGACCGAAGCGATCTTGTTCGTTTGATGTTTAGATCACGTTTTAAATCTCCTTATTCGCCTTTGAATGTTTCTGAGTCTACAACAAATTTGTATTAAGTAGGAAAAACAACTCCTTTAAAAAACTCAAGTTATGTTCATATTTAAAACAAAATGACACGCCGAGTTTGCGTGGTCTAGGTAATATTAGGGGTTAAAGTATGAAATTGCCGATTTGTGTTTTTTCTTGATTTGGACAATTTTCTACGCGATAAAAAGTTTTCTTCCCAGGAGACAGTACAAAATGCTTTCACACAGTTTGTAGAATCTAAATCACCAGAGTTCTGGCATAATAAAAATGCATAAATGACCTTCCTATTAGATGGCAGGAATGTATAGACGATAATGGTACATATTTTGATTAAATATGTTATGAGAAAAAAAAACGACTTTCAGTTTTTCGGTACAAATCGGCAATTTCATACTTTAACCCCTAATATTACAAATTAACGTAAAAATCTCAAAAGTATATTTTTAACAGTCTTTTTTTTACATTTATGAGTAAAGAATACAAACGGGCCTGATTAATACAATACGATCGGCAGGAAATCTATTCAATATTACCAATAGCGGCCATTGTCAATACCACTGTCGTTGGAGCGTATCCAACGATGTCATTGTGTTGTTACGTTTTCATAACATTGCATGACTGACTGACGTTATTCTGTTTTGAATACCTTAAAATATTCTAGTAATATTAATACGTGCAGCAAAAACTTTATACCGCTTTTTACGAAAATTGCGGGGATGGAGGAGTATGAAATTTCCCACACTTATAGAGAATATAGAGAAGAAGTGCACAATGATGATATTTTTTTAAAATAATGCATAAAATTTACATTAAATCAATAAAGAAAACATTACACACCCTGCCATGTATTTGACACACACACACATATGTATATATACTCTTTTTTTATTGTCAAACTTTAGTTAATGCTTAAAGTCTGTGGTCAAATTGAAAATAGGTTTAATATTGTTTATCTTTAATATTAATTGTCTTAGCGAAATCTGTGATTATAGAAGTATAATAGTCTTTGACAATATAACCATAATAATGTTCAAACTTATAATTTCAATTAATTATAGTCGAATCTCGACTACTGCTAGTTCTAGTAAATGTAGATGTAAAATATTTCGTTATTCGGCAATTAGTTCGATATTTCAATGCTATATTCAGAAACAGTTGAATTTGTAGAGTGCAACCTTAATAATTCCGATGTCCTTAATCTGATTTTATTGTTCATTAAAATGTTAGAATAAGTATGTAAATATTAATAAATTAATACTAAAAAATTAAAACATGTACATTAATTAACGAAAGTTTTTGTTTTTTTTTCATTTTCTTTTGTACTGATATTTCTCATTGCAAACAATTCTTGAAATGCGTAATATACAAATTGTTTTAAACTTTCACGGTGCAGTAAATTATTATAAACACTATTAACTAACGGACTTTTAGCAATTTTTTTGTTTTAATAAGTGGCCAACATTTCGCGTTATGTCTTTAGGTGGAATCTAGTATTGAGTTTAGTTAAAAAAGGTTTTCTCAAAGTGTCCTGAAAAATTATTGATAGCTTAGCGCGTCATCGAGTTCCAACATTAAGATCCAAAAGCGGACTAGAAAGAGGGTAGACAGAATTTCCTATTCTTAGCAGCCTATCTTGCGTCATGGAACAGCGCCGAAATATCAGGAACTGATTGAAACTAAAATCGTGATAAGAACCCATAATCGTGTTTATACTGCACTAGTTTTCGCTCGCCACTTCGTCCGCGTGGAATAGTTACTTGAGCATAACGCTAAATTTTACCTGCGACTTCATTTGCGTGGAAAGAAAAAAAAACCCGATGCTGAAACATTCTTTATTGGTGCTCCGTTTGTATTGGTCTTAGCGTAATGTTATATAGTCTATAGCCTTCCTCAATAAATGGGCTATCTAACACTGAAAGAATTTTTCGAATCGAGCCAGTAGTTCCTGAGATTAGCGCGTTCAAAAAAACAAACTCTTCAGCTTTATAATATTAGTATAGATAGTATAGAAGTATAGATATGATAAATAAATCGAATTCTATTTATTACAAAAAAACACGCGATGCATCATGTAAAACACTCTTAAAATATCACGGACATCTTTTAGGGAAGTCATAATTTATTTTAAGAAATCAACGAATGTCGTATTAATATGAGTTCATCTTTTGTTCAGAAAGAGTGCACAGTGCGCCTTTGAAGGCAAGGGCGGGCGGTGACGTCATGGGAGAGCGTTCAGTCGATACTTTGGACATGGCCTTCACGGGACCTTCAAATTTAGTGCTCACACCAGCCCCGGAATGTAAGTGTGGCTTAAAGATATTTTTTTAAATGTAATCTCTGATAGTATTGAACCTTCGTGAACTGTCAGATTAAACGCTCATCATATATAATGTGTACATATAATATGTATATATTATTATACGTAATGTTTACTGTATGCACTAGGTTTGTGTTCCTAATTCTCCTTTCCTTTTGCGGGCCTACTGGAAGAGATTTCAACATGAAATAAGTAGTGCCCTTGTACACTGTATCCTTATTGTCGTGTTTCTCCTAACAGCTATGTGTACAAAATATATTAAATATACTTTTTTTTAATTTCGTAATATGTATTTAAAATATTTTACGAATTCTTTTTTAATGTAACGCTTCTTACTTATTTACTATTTCATTCTAACAGTGTTTGAAGTTTCGTTACAAATAAAATTTGCAATGTATGCGTATTCATATATTAATTTTATTTTTGTTAAAGGTCGGAAACTCTCCCGTGGCATTTCCCGGGCCACGGATAACGAAGGCCTGGTGTGGGCGTTACGTAACAACACAGACCCGGAACCAAGCACGCTAAGCTCCGATCACATACTGCTCCTACCGGATATAACGGTTTACCCGCCGGATTTCAGGTATAAATCACCACTCGCACGGATGTTTTTATTTTATTTATTTATTAAACGCCAATAACGCGGTGAATATGCTGTACTGATCTAAAATATTTTTATGGGTAATATATATTTATTTGGAGTAGCTGAGTATGCAGGATCATCCTCGGTCGTGAAACAACATTCCGATCAGTAGAAAAGTCAGGGCGATATAAAAGCGTTTATAAAGGTCCAATTCAATGAAAAAACATTCAAATATCGAAGACGTTGCTAGTTGATTTTTTTAATTTTTTCGAAAGCATTGGCAACACGGCCGTCAGCTTAAACTAATTTTACAAAAAAATAGAAAATGAACTAGGATTAACAATAAAAACACAAATAAAAGAAACAAACCAAACCAAGAAACAATTACAAATCATTGAGAACAACAAATTAATTACAAAATGAATTGCAAGAACTCACCATAAAAAAAAAAAACAAGTGAGAAAAAAAAAATCACAAGTTTTCTTTCAACAAACAACGTATGCTATTTGACAGTGACAACACAGACCAACTTTTTTTATTAATAGATATGGCAATGTCTGTAGACTGTCAGTTTTAATGAGACAAATAAGGACTGGCTGGTTTAAAATAATAATTTAATACAACGCTTACAAATATAGTTAGAGTATGAATGTTTAACGTTTTTGGCGATCTATGTGCTTGCTCATTCGCTCAGAATATAAATTTCACCGTAGGTGGGGTAACATTTGAGTCGTCTATTATCAAAGGTGGCAATCTGTGCATTTGGACAAAAAAAATTTATTGATATGTCAATTCAGATTGATTTGAATATAATTGTCTCCTTCAAAGAATACGGTTCAAAACCTGCATTAAATAAAGGTTAATAGTTAACCTGTTATTTATCTAAGATGTCGTTTCGAAGAGTTTTGTAACTGCCAATGGAATACAAAGTCAATAATTCGTTTTTCTGATTTCCCATCATTGTCCAAAAATCAGATTGCCGGCTTTGATAATAGTCGACTCATTTGTTATATTTTTCCGTGCATAGTCGCACGTGCGGTTCGGGGTTTCGTGCCAACGTCTGCGGCACGCTACCTACGCTATTGCCGTTGAACCTTCTGTTGTGTTGTTTAGCGTACTTTAACCTTACGTCTGAACACGAATATTATTCCGTTTCGAATAATTGTGATATCACGTGTTTTCGTCCGTAAACGAAGTAACTTTTCTGCAAAATTCAGACACAATTTGCTTATAAATAAAATGTAAAAGTAATCAGCTTTATTTATTTTTTTGGTCGTCGTCTGTAAAAATAACAATTTAGAAAGTTTTTTTTTAATAATCTTTATATTAATACGTGAAGCAAAAACTTTGCACCCCTTTTTGCGCTAACGAAGGAGTATGAAATTTCACACACTTATAGAGAATATTGAAGGAGTGCAGAATGCTATTTTGTTTTAATCTTACATTAATAATACATTAAATCAATAAAAAAACATTACACACACTACCATGTATTTGACACGCACACATATGTTTGCTGTCAAACTTTTGTTATTGCATAAAGTCTGTGGTCAAATTGAGAATAGTTTAATATTATTTATCTTTAACTATATTGTAGTCTTGGCGAAATCTGTAATTATAGAAGTATAATAGTATTTGACAATAGAATCATAATAATGTTCAAACTTATAATTTCAATTAATTATAGTCGAATTTCGACTACTTTGGGACCGCTAGTCTAGTACGTAGTAATTGTCTCGAATTAAACTTGGAATGACCTGCATGAGCAGATAAGGTGTTGAGCTTTTAGTACAGTAGCAGATCGGGGTTGACTGAAAATCTGTGCGTACACCTCAGACAGCATTAGCGTAGCTACCTCCTTTGGTCTTTTCTTTTATTTATTTTTATTTACCTGTAAAAATCATGTGAATATATTTTTTATTTTCTGATATTCCCCATTATTTTGCGGTGATTAACGATACCTTTGGGATCAGCCAGCCAGAACAAGTTCATATAAGGTCGTTTGCATTTGCGCAGTGATTAAAGCTAAGAAAGATTCAGAAAATATTGCTAAATCCGTTTTGAATTAAAATGAAAAGTAATATATTGCTGGATCGTTCGAAAATATTATCGAATGCTGACGCCTAACAATAAATATTATTGAATTCGTTCTAGAACATTCTTGGAGAAGGACTTACTAGAGACAGTTACTTTGGTCACATTAGAGAAAATATTGCTAAATCCGTTTTGAATTTAAATGAAAAGTGATATTTTGCTGGAACGTTCCAAAATATTATCGAATGCTGACGTCTAACAATAAAGATTATCGAATTCGTTCTAGAACATTCTTGGAGAAGGACTTACTAGAGACAGCCACTTTGGTCACATTAGAGACGGCAAACATATTGAACTGGTGGTGCCATGGCCGTGTGCCGGGTGCTCCTCAACTGCTGCCACTAGCGACGTCAGGAGACGGGAACTGCTTACCTCATGCGGCGTCATTAGCGGCCTACGGCTTCCACGATAGACTGCTCGCTTTGAGAACGAAAGTACAGGCTCTACTGTCCGGGGAGTACGGTGAAACCATAACGAGTTAGTTGTTTTCTATTTGTATTCTGTTTTGTAAATAGAACGGGAAAAAGTACGAGACATAGTTCAATTTCTGAACGAATAAGGAATGATATAGTTATAGTTATTTATTTTTCCACGGTTTGGAGCTGTAATTGCGACGAACTCACGAAAATTGTTCATAAACTCATTTTGAGCCATCAATCCCGCCATTGACCTATGATGACGGTACATACCGTACCACCAGTATTGTATTGGTTTAATTATAATCACACTCCTTTAAACCAAGAATCATGGTTGATTCAAAGCCGAATTGATTCCCCCTTAATTAAAGATTGTGACGTACGTAAGAATACGTATTTAGTATTTAGTTAGACATTGAGAAAGAATACACTTTTTCTCACAATACCGGTGTTGGTGTAGAATTTTGGCCCACCTAGGGTTAAGCGGTTACCGAAGCCCATAGACATCTACAACGTAAATGCCGCCACCTACCTTAAGACACAAGTTCTAAGGTCTCAGTATAGTTACAACGACTGCCCCACCCTTCAAACCGAAACCCATTACTGTTTCATGGCAGAAATATACCGGGTGGTGGTACCTATCCGTGGTGGTCCTACCACCAGTTAAATTTAATTATTTTAATTGAGCTTTGAGATAGGAAATAATTAAAGATGAGACGCTGATTAGGTGACGCGGTATCGTTCCAGACGCGATCCGGCGTCGCTGGCGCTGGTCTGAGAGCGCGTCGCTGTGCGCGGCGGGGCTGGTCCCGTCGGAGGGCGAGTGGGCCCGCGAGTGGCGCGAGGCGGTGGCGGCGGCGGCGCCCACCCCCCGCGCCCCGCACCCGCAGCACGCGCCGCACTACACCGGGCTGGACGCGCTGCACGTGCTCGCGCTCGCGCACGTCATGCGGCGCCCGGTGCTCGTGTTCGCCGACGTCGCTCTCAGGGTACGTACACGCACGCACAAACGACATGATCACCACAATGAAGCTACTTCTTACTAATATTATTAAAATTTGTGAGGTCTGAGGAAAATGTGTGTTCGTTAGGTACTGCTTGCTTCACGCAAAAATATAGGAGACGGATTTTGGCAATGTAATAAATCAGAATAGACCTTAAATCAAAGACACATCTTAAAGACCACATTCAATCTTGATACAAAGCTACAAAGCGCTCTTATTAAATTAACAAATCTTGAACAATTCCCTTAAGTCACAATTCGTCTTTTCGCATTAAAAGTGTACAATTTTCAAAAATATTCGAAATTGAGTTAATATGCGGAATCATTTGATATCATCAGTGTTTTTCCCATAAATACTGTCAAGCGTAGTTTTTTTTTTTTTTTTTTGTGTACCTCTGTTTTGACTACCATTAAAAAATTAATACATAATTTTATCTTACATTAAAGACAGATAATGCAACTGGTAAAAAAAAATGTTGCAAAGATGATTATTATGAAAAATAGCACATGTTAAACCTTTAAAACACTCTCCTGTAAAATTAGTAAGTTTTGAGATTATACAGTTTTAATGCGAGAAGACGAATTGATGAAATTATAACAAAGTTTCTAGAATGTTAGTGATGTGCAACAATAACTGGTAGGAGAGTAGAACCTAGCAGCTTAGGGAACCTAAATAATTATTTACAAAGAAGATTTGATACTAAATGAAGACCAAACAAATTATTTGGCAGGATTACCACGGTGACCCGATAGCGCCGATCCCGTTCGGGGGCGTGTATCTGCCGTTGGAACTGGACCCGGCGCAGTGCAGCCGCGCGCCCGTGCTGCTGGCCTACGACGCGGGACACTTCTCCGCGCTGGTCCCCTGCGAGCCCCTGCCCGCCGCCGGAGCTCGAGTGCCGCTCGAAGACAGCGCTGGAAACCCTATGCCGATCAGGTACCGCGAGTTTGTAATACATAATCGCCACATATCATCTGGCTTTGGAATGAGCTCTCCTCCACTGTGTTTCCTGAGCACTATGACATATATTCTTCAAACGTGACTTGTGCAGAGTACTTAACGGCACGCAGCGGCTTGGCTCTGCTCCTGGCATTGCTGAAGTCCATGGGCGACGGTAACCACTCACCATCAGGTGGGCCGTATGCACGTCTGTCTACAAGGAAAATAAAAAAATAAAAAAACCAACCACACCCGATTTCATTGACACTTCTGATTACTCTTTGGCGGGAACGCGAGGAGTGAAGTTGTGTGATTTGTTTTATTTAGTGTTTCTTCAGGTTTAAATGTGTAATAACGGCGGTTTATTAACTGTTTAATATCTGTGAAAGTGCACAAATGTGGGAAAATGAAACAAAGCCGCTGGACGTAACTTCTCGGGATCCTCCAAAAAGTCCACTGAAAAAAGTTTCAGTAAATGACCACCATTTTACTGAGATTATATTTCATCCCATAACATCTCATCTAACTACATTTCATTTCACTCCATTTTATCATTTTCCATAAAAATAAGACTATAAATTAAAATAAGACATGACCTAAAGGTCAACGTTACCTAGTCATAAAATCCCTTAAAACAAAAGTCACTTCTGATTTAAAATTAGAAGAAAAGTTTTCACTGCTTATCTTGTTACAGGTTCAGTGTAGATCCAGGCGAAGACTTCCGCTGGGACGTGGAGCACGATCAAAAAGTTATCAACAACCTACTCCCGGACGAATACGAGCGATCCGCCATGCTGGCTGCTTATTTAGACCTCGAGAGGGTTGAATGCGTAACGCAGAACCAACCCCCCGAAGAGCTAAGACGATCGCTGGACGCATTGTCGACTAAAAGCTCAAAACAATTAAATTCTGTCGCCAAACAGTTTGGCAGCATCGGCAGATCTATGAGCAGTAAGATAAAGAAGAATTTTGGGTCCATGGCCAAACTGACCGGCAAGAGCAGCGGCAGTCAAAGTAATCCTGAAGAGAGCTTGGTTCGGAGGCAGTCGACGTGTGAGGTGCTCTGTTGCAGGGTGCTAGCGGCAAGAGCACCCGTGCAAGAAGAAATGGTCAAAAACTATCTTAACGAAGCATGGACGGGGTGAGTTAGCCACTTGAAGGCGGGTCTTTTCAATTTTACTATATAATCGCGTTTCATGGCACAAACAAAAGAAAAGATTAGAGAAATTTGTTTGTGTGTCTTCTATGCGTTCCTAATCTACTTTTAGTACAGCTATTATCGGTACTCCGGCAAAGGTGTCGGTTATAGTACCGTCAACGTACGACAGATGGCGCGTTTCAGTTTGAGTCATCCACACACCTACATTTAAGTTTTTTTTTTTTATTGTTTGAATGGGTGGACGAGCTCACAGCCCACATGGTGTTAAGTGGTTACTGGAGCCCATAGACATCCACAACGTAAATGCCACCCACCTTGAGATATAAGTTCTAAGGTCTCAAGTATAGTTACAACGGCTGCCCCACCCTTCAAACCGAAACGCATTATTGCTTCACAGCAGAAATAGGCAGGGCGGTGGTACCCACTCGAGCGGACCCACAAGAGGCCCTACCACCAGTAAAGATTTAAGTGTAAGATCTTGAAAGTTTGATTAAATAATTCAGGTACACCGCGGAAAAGAACCGCAAGGAAGCGTCGCCCTGCGAGCCCGGGCAGCCGCGGTACGGCACCGGCAAGTCGCAGTTCTACGCGGAGGCGGACCGCGCGGCGCACGAGCTGGCCCGCAGCCACGCCGCGCGCTCGGGCCGCCCCGCCGCCGACCGCACGCTCTACCTGTCCCGGTCCACGTTCTACGACGACCGCCCGCCCTCCCCGCGCCCCTGCCGCGCGCCCCTCTGCGCCTACTACGGCAGCCCCGCCAACGACGACTACTGCTCGAGGTGTGCGAAACTGCAGTGAGCGCTTCCGAACTTCTACACTATCTTATTATTATTAGTCCATTAAGAGTAAAGCTGCTTTCAGACTACGCTATACTATAGTGCCATATAGTATAGCAGCGTATACTTACCCAATCATATATATTTTATAGATGTTTTTTTTTTATAACGCCAACTTATTGTGTCTTTAAAGCGGTTAGTTGCCCTCAATTAAGAAAAATAGTATTATTATTCGACAATAGATGTCGGGAAGAGTTGATTATTGAAAACACGAATAAAACAACATTTTCTGAAAATAAATCGTAGCTAGATCGATTTATCGCCCCCGAAATCCCCTGTATACTAAATTTTATGAATATCGTTGGAGCCGTTTTCGAGATTCAAATTGTATATATACAAGAATGACTCGTTTAAAGGTATAAGATAAGATATAAAATACAGTACAGACGTGTCCATAACAATGTATGGTATGCGATATTGCTGTGCTATGAGCTATATACTATAATATGCTATTATATTTTAGCGTAGTCTGAAAGCGGCTTAATATACTTAGTATTTAGTATATATATGTAATTAGTCTATTAATAATTAATTAAAATTTGAGCGCGTTTGATTTTTTTTTTCGATGCTGGCAACAATGTATGCGTTGAGCGTAAGTTGGTTACACTCAAATTTTATGATCTGTTCCGATCTTTACTATAGATCTGTTTGCCAGCACGTTTGTTATACTTATCGTTTTATTCACTTAATTAAACTTTGGTTAATTTATGTCACTAATAAATATCATAAGTATTTAGATTGTTATTTAGTCGTAGCGTGTCACGGTTTGTGTTTTAACCCACCATTAACTTAACGTTTATAAAACTGCAGATGTGATCTGTGCGAACCGCGTACTTTACCTACTGAGCTTGTCCCTTTTGTCTTTGAAGGAACTTAAAAAGTGTGAAAGAAAAAAAAACGAAAGACTTTTGATTGTAAAAAAATCGATGTGTTCAAAATATGAAGTGCCAGGTGTATGTGGGGGCGTAAATTTTGGACAATTCCAAACGAGTTACAGAGCTATGATTGTATACATATAGTGTATGTATTTATGTATATAAAAAGTATTAAGTCGTAATATATCATTGGATACCTTACGTCAGGGTTTTGATAATAAATCATTGAATGATAAAACAACGCTTTAGTTTTGTGAAGTTATTTAAAATAAAATTATGAAAGGCACGTTGGTAAGCGCTTTTAAAAGAACCAAAATATTTTATAATTTCTCCGACTACCCCCACAATGGAAGAATTTGTTAAACATTCATTATATATATAAAAATTAAATTAATTGGTGTCAGGGTATGAATACACTAACATCAGTAATATAAATTGTCGTAAATCCTCATATCTATTATATTAAAATTATATTAAAAACGAGCTTAGAAGTTTTCGTCCTTGTTTTGCTTAAAATTTATGAAAAGATTAATGTTTTTTATTATTCTAGTCCTAATATTGTAATAATCTATAATAGTTACTTAAACGAAATCAATGCAACATTGAGAATATTGTACTCTATTAAAATTATAACAGAACAGTTGTTTATTAAAGTTAAACTAATTTATTATTAAAAAAAAGAAGAATTATTCCAATATTACATGTAATCTCATTGTTCACCATAGCTAGTATCAGGCTAAGCAAGTACGAATGTATTTTTAGATATTCTGCATACTGTTGGTAGTTAGAACTAAATTAAATTACAATTTCTCATGAGCCATTGCCACAATTAAAAAATCTCACGTTTGTGTTATTCAAAATTCATTATTAAATACAACCAGAATGTCGCAATGTCGTTAATTTGTTCAAAAATCTATTGTATTGTGACGTAAAATAACTGTCTACATCGTCTACATCTAACTGTCTACATATAGGTATAAATCGGCGTCCTATATATCAGTTTCAGTTTAGTCGCTCATGATATTTTGTTTACCTTATGTTTTTCAGAACGGTTACTTATTTCTCAATGTTGCCTAAGATTTAGTATTTTAGTTTTTTTTCTTAAATTAACCTAGATTTAGGTAAGTTGTTAAACTTTAGACCAGATATCTCTAGTATTTGATATTTGTCTTCTAAATAATCGGTCTTGAAAATAAATAAAAGGTTAGTGTGAAGATTGAGAAATATTACTGCACCGTTGAAACTGTTGCGGTCCAATGAATATTTTGTAAACTTGAAGTCTTTTATGTTATTACATTAAAATTATATACTTGACTCCTCACACTTGAATTCGTTTTCGCCAGGTTGAATGGGGATTAATAAATCACAGAGAACCGAAGAATATATTATCTTAATTAAAATTAAAAGAAACAAAAGGCTATGTTCTTATGGTGATGCTACTCATAGCTTGCTGCCACTCATATTCAGTACAAAATTTGTACGTTTGAAAACTGTTAATTAATTTTTGGAATTTAATGAATATTTTTTGTAACCTGACAAACTATGATAACACAAAATTGTTCCAAATAAATTAAACCAAATTTTAACTGGCATAAAGTTGATTTTGTATGGACGAACACAAGTAATACTTCTTTTTCTCCTAACTACGCCGAAAGTTCGGTTTTCCTCCCGCTGTACAGGGAAGAAATTATAAATTTTCCTCCCGCTGTACAGGGAAGAAAGTGTAACTTTTCCTCCCTGGGTATTGACAAGTGCGCATGCGCGTTAGTGTCTACGTCTGCTCTCACGCACCTAAAATTCTCCGCCATTATTGTGCTCGGGTAATTTGCAATATTGTGTTTAGTGTAAAAGTGAAATAAACAAAAGGCAATAAAATTTAATAGTGAAGTATTATACAAAGATGACTTCATCAGACAGTTCTTATTCAATTAGTAGTAGTTTATTTCAAAATTAAAAAACAGTTAAATTGATTTTTTATGAGGGCTCCGCCCCCCATACCCCCCGCCAGGGATTCGCTCCTGGTCCCCGGCTCGGTACTCCACGAACTTTCGACCTAATAGGAGAAAAATTAGTATGTGCACCGCGGGAAAAAAAGTAGGACATCTCATTCCGCGTGTTTGTACGTTACACGCGGTAGGAAATGTCCTACTTTTCTCCCTTGGTGCACAATGTACTATTTTGTATATTTTTTCTTTAATGTAGTAAAATATGTCTGCTTTAAATATACATACAATATTATATGTCACAAAAACTATTAGCTTTCTTTACTGGTCAGTGGAATAGAATTATTATAAATAACATTCTTTGTTCTCAGCTAAAATGAGCTAAATGCTTATACTATACTATACATATTTATTCAATAATAGATTCTAGTCCAATAAACAACATGAATGTCGTAACCCACTGATATTGAGCTTGGATATTTTAAAGAGAAATACTTGTCTATTACCCATGAGAGCTGAAAGTGATCGATATTATGTTAAAAAATATTCTTATACTTATTGTAATCCTTTAATACTTAGATACGTACATACCTAACAAAATACCTGTTACTTATAAAATAATTATGCCAAAAGCAAAAAGTTATTCATGTTTCTAATTTAATTAGTGACATGTATATAGATTTTAATGATCTGTGAGATAATATTTTTATAATTAAAAAAATATGCATGACAAAAATTTATTTTTTCAGGAAAAAATATTGATAGATACCGCATATCATGTTTTATTTTATAGAAATACAAATGATTAATAATAAAAGGTTTTTTTTTAAAACGAGTACAGAAAGTATCTCCTTTTTTTTAATGAACATGTAGGGGAATGATACCCCGCCCCGCTTAGCTTATTATGCTTATTAAGCAATCACTATTGTCAGCCCTACAGTTTTAGGGTGTGTGTCCACCGGAGCGGAGCGGAGAAGCGGAGAAATATTAACCAATAAGATGGCACGAAATGGTTTTGCAATCTTATGATTTTCATTTTGTGCAATCTTATTGGTTAATATTTCACCGCTGCAGTTTTTTTGAAACTTATCTACAGTTTTGCTCTATGCTGGGGTTGACAACCCTGTAAGCAATATACGTTAGTCAGTGGATAACGTGCAGCGATCCACCGCGGTCGCTGTCGCGAACAAACATGTAATATTAAGTAGTGTTTTATAGACCGCACCAATGAGGTTTCCGGAGGACAACTCAACCAACGCACAACAAACCTCACAAACATACATGACAACAATGAGATTGTGGTATATGTTTGATTAAGTATTCATTTGGCATACCAATGTAAACACAACCTTATGTACCTATACATACGCACTACGTTCGGTAAATGATTCAAAATTGATTATTCAACGACATTGCCGATGTTTTTAAGCGAAAGTGACCGCTTTCCATGAGAATGGCGACACGGTCTGCTATCGAAGACAAAGGGACTTTTTGGCGGGAACGCGAGGAGTGAAGTTGTGTGATTTGTTTTATTTTGTTTATTTCGTGTTTCTTCAGGTTTAAATGTGTAATAACGGTGGTTTATTAACTGTTTAATATCTGTGAAAGTGCAAAAATGTGAGAAAATGAAACAAAGCTGCTGGACGTAACTTCACGGGTTCTTCCAAAAAGTCCACTCTGAAAAAATCTCAGTAAATGACCACCATTTTACTGCGATTATATTTCATCCCATATCATCTCATTTCATTTAATTGCATCCCAGTTGATTAATGTCTCAAATTAATCATCTTCATTTCATTACACTCCATTTTATCATTTTTCATAAAAATAAGAATATAAATTAAAATAAGATATGACTTAAAGGTCTTAGTTACCAGGTCATAAAATCTATTATAAATATCGAAGACAAAGCGTCAATCATACATTAATCGAATATATTAAGTGTATAATCTATGTACATTAAGGTAAAATAATAGATACCTCGGACATGTGGGGATCGTGATAGGCTAAATGCTAAACAAAATACATATTCTTATGTAATTCGTTGAAGTAATCAAATTAAAATTAAAGTACTTATTGAGGAAGCGAAATTGACGTGTGCGAAATGCTTCAACATTCGCTGAAACAAAACTTGTTATCACATTACCACATCTATAGAACCTTAGGTTGTTTTTTTTGCCAGAAAGTATGCCATAATAAGAAAATGATTTGTAGAACGTGGTTTCTCTAATTCTTAAAAAGGCTGCTGGCATAGATATTACACTTAATATTTTTTGCTGCTGGTGTACCACAATAGTCGTGCGAATTTCCTAATCCTTGTTTAGTTTCACTTAATTTAACCCCATAATCAATTTCAACTAAATTAACTAAACATTGCACTTTACCTCACATCACAAACCTCTATAATTTTACGTCTCTTTAAAACAAAATGTATGTATCAGAATATTAGGATTATAAAATATCAGGAACAGACTAATAAGAAATGCCTAGAGCCGATTGGGATGTATAATTTCACACCTTCGCTTTTATGTATTTAAAATAACTATTATTGTCATTACTGTTACTGTCAAAACGGCTTGTCTCCAAACTACTAAATCTTTGGAAGATGCATTTTGTTATTGTATTGTTTATGAAGTGAAAAACCTCTAGGTTTCTTCATTAAATATGTCTGGTGGGCTCGTAGATAAAGTTTACATAGGCTTAGATAACGCACCTGCCGCATTTGACATAAAAGGAAGGATATTAGGTCCTGTAAGTTGAATAGTTCTTTATACGTGATTTTCTCATTTCTAGTCCGTTTACACAATTACGTGAATTATTTTCAGAACGGGACTAATTTAGAGTACATAAGATCAGAAACTGGAGTAGTTGCGGTATTGAAAGGTGATAAACTTGAACCTTTACATTTGGCGCTACACCACACTAGATCAGATGCATTAGCTGCAGCGAGGTCATTGGCGCAAAATCTTATTGAGACGATANCATTAGCTGCAGCGAGGTCATTGGCGCAAAATCTTATTGAGACGATACGAGCGGAACTGGCACAATGGAGCGCTGCGCAAGCTGGAGGGCCTCCGCAGGCCATGAATGTTCCACCACCGACATTAACAACAACATCGGCTCCTCAACCTGTACCACCACCGACTCCCACAGCCGCATTGGCCACTCCGCCTACTCTCACATCTACGGTGCCTGCTGTGATTCCTCCAGTAGTCAGTGTAGCTCCTGCACCTACTCCTCTGATGACAGTTCGACAACCTACTGTTCTACAACTTTTACCCCAGCAGCAATATGTGTATAACCAAGAAAACGGGCAGCTAATACCCATTGTACAGCCAGGTGTACAGGTTTCAAATACTAATTTCACATCACTGCCCATAGCTCAACAATTAGGACTACAGCAACCAAATTATGGAGCAACACAAATAGTTGATATTTCAAGTATGCAACCTGTTAACGTGACACAATTGAGGTTAAGTGGAGTACCATCATCCATGTCAATGCTACTACCAAATGGATTTACGTTTCCTCAAGCAAGTTTATCGACAGCAGACACTACTGTCAGCTCAGCAACAGCAACTCCGGTGGTATGTGCAGCACAAGGAATAAATTCCTCACAGAAAATCCTATACAGCTCTGATAAAGATAAAGATGTAAAATATCACATACAAGGAACAGATACTGTACAATGGACCGTGCCGGGATCACAAACAATGCTAATACCATACCAACAGTTACAAGATCTCAGTTCTTGTCAACAGGGCTTATCAAATTTACAACCTCAACAGTTTGTCTCTGTGAGTAGAACATTTTACATACTAATTATTAATGCTGTTTTATCACCATGACCCATATTTATCTGAATGCAGGCTTTCAACCAATGATAATCCTATAATTTTAATACTTTGGCTTTGATCTTGACCTGGATCACTTGATAAAAAAGTGTAATTTTTATTTTGAGAAGAGCTTACTTTGAATGATCATTTGTTTAATTTTTATTTATAATTGTGCAGCCTTGTCCTATTCCCCTATTTTTTGTGATTTCTTATATGATGAAAAACATTCATTTCTGTTTCATTGGAAACTTTCTAATGTTAATCTGACAATGCTAATACAAAATTTTCACACTAACTTTTAACTCGATCCAATTTTGTCTTTGGAAAACATAACAAAATTAGTGAATAAACATATTTATTGTAAATACTAAGTTTGGAATAAAATGAAGAACGTTTTAAATACGTTTATTTGCAGATCGCACCAGCAGGTGGTCTTCAACAAACATTACCATTAACTGCTGCTCAATTACAGCAACTACAAACAGGAACTATAATGCAGCTAAATCAGAAGGTAAAATATACAACTTATACATCTTAAATGGTAACGTTAGAAGATATTATCTGTTGTAGAATAAATGCTAGATAATTACAACAACAAAATTGTATTTTCTTAGATTTTCATGAGACATACACATAATTAAAATTACTTTTATGATGCAGTAGAAGTCCTGTAAAGCATTCAAATAATGACAACACAAAATGAAAGTTTAAACTGTAAGCACAGTTTTAATTAGAAACAATTCAACAACAAATTTATAATGTTACATTTGTATAAAACTTAATTTGAAGCTTGGTTTTAAGACCTAAAGAAAAAGACTCTTAAATGTAGTTGATGAATAAAAAATTTACTCTGTATTTTAATTAAGTCATGAATGCACCAAAAACTGTGTGCGATCTTGCATTTATTGCAAAATAAACCTAGGAAAGTAATATTAATCAAACTATAAGAGTTGTTTTATCCCAATATATCTGATTGTTATACTAGATATAATTATCTGTGAATCTACACCACAATCTGATAATATTTCAAAAGTACATTACATTGGATTTTTTATTTATATTGAACAGTCTTTTCATGATCAACAAATATTGGCAATCAAATCTAACTAAATCATGAAGACACTATGTAGTTCTGTATTATATATTGCTGCAAATATCTATTCTATTTTCAACAGCCGATTGTGAGCAGTGGATCTTTAATAAACATAATATCGACTGGACAAGCGTCATCACCACAAGTCTACTCTGTGAGCATTAGGTTTATGTTGTCGTCTTCCTACGCACTGTATAATGCTTTCAGTTCTGGCTTTGGTGTCACTGTTTCTGTTGCTGTTTAAAAAGGTTTTAGAGAAAACAAACATCCACAGATTGATAATTTTTTTACATAACGACTAGCTCTATGCATTTTTTTTTATTTTTATTGCTTAGATGGGTGGACGAGCTCACAGCCCACCAGGTGTTAAGTGGTTACTGGAGCCCATAGATATCTACAACGTAAATGCGCCACCCACCTTGAGATATAAGTTCTAAGATCTCAGTATAGTTACAACGGCTGCCCCACCCTTCAAACCGAAACGCATTACTGCTTCACGGCCGAAATAGGCAGGGTGGTGGTACCTACCCGTGCGGACTCTCAAGAGGTCCTACCACCAGTGACCATTGTGCTCATGATCCTATAATACCGATCAGAATACAGTTTCAGAAACGGTCATGTACTGTGTTGCAGTATTCTTGAAGGTCAGATTTATTAATAATGTTAAGTGTATCTTCATGACTGCATTGAGTAGATTAGGGGTTGCCCCAATGATTTATCTGTTCCGATAATCTAGATTAAATTTTTCATAAAAACTTCATATCGTGGGATGCTTGTTTTCTGTAAATAAATGTTTGTTCATTTTAGTCACATTCACGTTTCCAGCTAACTTTAATATAAGTTATTAATTTAATTTAAAATTATTTATTGATTTAGCTTTACGATAAAAAGTATTCGTATAAAATGTATGTATTATTAATTCAAAAATTATTTCAGTATTTATTGTTTTTTTTTTTATGTTTACTTTATAAAGAATGCTAAATTACACCAAGTAGCAATAACTAATGGTGTCGGTTTATTTATCGTGTTGATCGGTGTATGAGCTCATAGCTGACCTAGTACTATATGGTCACTAGTAGCCAATAGAGATCACAACGTTAATTCCGTTATTCACTGTGAGATATATTGATAACGAATGCTCAATTGTATTGTGTAACGGTTATCCCACTCTTCAAACACGACACGTAGAGTGCTTCGCGACATACAGAGACTGGTAGTTCCCGCACCGACTACCTATCCATAAAAATTTTTGAGGTTAGATTTTATCGTTGATCGCGGATGTCGTTCGTGAACGAATGATTAATAGATATTACATTCATCATTCATCATTATCCTGCCCTTCTCCCAGTCACCTGGGGTCGGCGCAACATGTTTTCTCCTTCCATACTCTTCTATCATATACAATTTCTTCGCTCACTCCCCTCCTACCCATATCGTCTTTCACACAATCCATCCATTTCTTCTTAGGTCTACCTATTCCTCTAATAGATATTACATTAAAATAAAAAAATTGGTACCTCCCTACGTGATTTGAACACCGGCACAATCGTATTGCTTAATGTCACACATGATCACGAGCAAATATTGCAGGCACAAATAGTCCCTGTTAGTGTATAGTGTTAAATTTTTTTTTCAAAACTATAATTAGTAGTGCAAACGTATTCTTCTAGATTATTCTTTCATATCATCTTTCAAAAAATGTTGCAAAACTAAACCATAGAATATCAACCAGACCCTTTATGTATTTTCTTTCGTCAATATTCTAGAATTCTTCAACGCCTACGAAAAACGCGGGAAATCAAGAAAGCCGAGGTCAGAAGCGATTATCTGACGGTACACCTAGTCAACTGCAATTAAGACCTATAGCACCAGCGGGGTAAGCTACATTAAACCTTAAAACACAGAATTAAAGCGTTTATTTCAGCGAACAAAATGTGCAAGACTACAAAGGAAAAAACCCTTCCGGTAACGTTAACAGAACAAAATTTTTTTATCCCCCCCAGCGATTGGCGTGTTTCTATACGAAATTTGTCATATACGGAACGCTGATGACTTCAAAAGGAATGCTTTTAATTCGAAAACATGTTTTAAAATTTCAAAAATGATAAAAAAAAGTAAAGATTTGATGAGATTAATTTTTTTTAAACTATTTTAAATGATTACGATTAATAAAATTTTAATGAAATTTTAAAACGTGCATCTACAGAACTCATCGTATTATTTCTCTATAGTTCGACTGCTACGATACGTTTACGACGTGTGTGTGTCTGTCTGTGTGTGTGACTGAACCGATATAATGCTACAGGTCGCATGTAAGCCTGGACAAGAGCACGACCAGAGAGACGCGCTCGTGGACGGCGGCCGCAGGTACCTACATTGAAGATTTGCTGCTTAACATTGTCCGCATTTTACTTTGAGATCACTAGAAATTCTATTTACGCCAAAAACAATTTAGGAGCCACACAAAACTCCCGTCCGTAGATTCCTGTCAATTGAAATGTACTTCAGCCCATCAAAATTCACCTTGCGTGATATTAAAACGGCGTTGCTTTTCTAGTTTTTTATTGCAAGGTAACCTAAGTCTGGAATTATAATTTCAAATGATCTCTAATGCTGTTTACTAATTAATTAGGTATAAGATCACTTCCAATACGCGTTTAGCGTAGCTAATATATAATATATTGTTTTATTTTTGCGTGAAGCGTACAGTTGCGGGCATCATAACTTAAAAGTGAACGTTTACAGCTTTTCAGATATGAAATCAGCGGATGAGATATTTTTTGTTTGCTACGCAGGTCTATTGTCTTTCGTCCTACAGATATCCAATTAGGAGATGCAAAAGAACAGTTCCAGAGATACGTTTTAGTCAACGTCAACATTCATCTTTATTTCGCCCCAATAGGGTTATTTCTAGATCAGTTGTAAGTTAGGTATCCTTTTCAGAAGCATCCCCAGCTCAGGCGATTCGTGACTTGAACGTGACCTGCCCATCAGCCCAGTCTGGAGACATTTCAGAACTACTCTTTCAGATTTTACTCTTTCGAAACCCTAGCGTACTTACATCTGTTATGAGTGAACCGAATTGTTTAACCATAAAGCGATAGCGTCATGAACTGTTTAGTGCTATAAAGATTCATTAAGATCACAACCTTCAAGTTTGTCTAATGATATTGCCGTAACGCGACGACAACGCTTAAGCTATATAGCGTACAATGTATAGTATCCAGAATCAAAAACTAAATAGCGAATTGCGCTGGCGTAAATTGAACATTTTATTTTATTATTTGTTTCTTTGTCTTCTCAGTCGGATACTGTTGTCAAAGTGGTCGTGGTTGTGCTGACGATGAATATGCAGAAGCACCCGTTAGGTCGCCCATGCTCCCGAGGACCGCCCCATTTTTTCATCTATTGGCATCGAAATATTTAACAAGCTATAAACGCGATCTATAAAATCCACTTACTACGATTAAAGAAGTCCACAGATTTAGCGTAAATAGAGTGGCAGTAAACTTCTCCGTTAATTCTCTTGGCTTTCGTTTTGAAAATAAACAAGAATTTTGGAGAATAATTTTCTCGGATGTTTTCGCGTAATTAAAACCACTTCATATAGTTAAAACTATTGTTTATGGTTTAATTTTGCACTTATATAAAATTGGACGGTAGGTTACACCATTATTTTTCAAATGACGAGTAACGTGCCTTAGTCTTTCGGGAGTATTAAAACAGTGAACCATTTGAAACGTCACTAGTAATAAAATTAAAAACAATGAACGTAATTTTTTTTTTTTTGTAATGACGATCTGATCATACTTTCAGCAATTTCTGCCAGTGTCGTGTTATGGCTACACATGGAACATTGTCGAGCTATTTAAACACACTTTGTATTATGAAAAGTATCCAATTTTGGCAATAATAATGGTGCCTGGAACGTAAAATTAAACCGTATTAATTAAATAGGTTTTAATCGTCAAATTTCTTCGTTCGGTCGGAGACCACTATTCCTGTAGTTTTGTATCGCATAATAAGCGTAAATCAGCGACGCGTTCTGCGACTAAGGATATCTTTAGCTTATTGGATTATCATCAGGAATTTGAAGAAGATTGGAGCGAGCGATAATTTGACATGAACTTTTTGGGTAAAATACAGTCGCGTACAGAATATGTTTCTACCCGAATAGCTGGTGTGGAGCTTGACAGGGCTGACTTCACACCGACCGCGGCGAAGGCTGGACGGACACTTCTAGATATATTTTTTGCAGTATTAAATACCGCCCACCGATAAAACATCGAATTAAGTTTTTGCAACATTACAGAGTTCTCTGCAGTTTTTTTTTTTTTTACTAGCTCAACAAGAAATACTGATAAATACGCTGAACTTCTAAGCAGTGGGCCCAAATCTATTTAAAAAACTTTTCTTTTATAGGTTGCCAAAAGGTTTTGATTGAAAACAATCCGGCTACGATACAAGTTGCATGGCTTCCAGTTTTGTTTTTGTATATATGCGTAATTTTCATGCGTAAATTTTTAACTGCGCGCGGTAATCCAAAACTACCTTTTTGACTTTTGGCGTAGAGCGTTTTGACGGAGAGCGAAAGCGTAATGTACTATTAATTAAGAAAATAATAATTGCGTAGTTGCGTAGTTGCAAAACGTCCGAATGAATACACACAATTTGCATAATTTTTAAACTTCTATCAGGTAGAGAAAACACGGTGGTCAGCATGGGAATGAAAATCAACCCTACACACGGCACCATCATACACGTGTCTTCAGGACAGCAGACTAAGTACGTCGATTGTTTGTTCAATAATTTTTTTGGCGTTTGATTAGCGAAACTTGGTATTAAAACCTTCAAAAAACTTATTTTCCTTCTCAGCGTATCAGCAACGGGAACTCAAGACGGCACCGGAATGTACATACGTCAAATTGACAAAAACTCCATACAGATTCAATCAAGCAAAGATAATCAGAAACAGGATCTCACCAAAGTACAAAGTACAGCTCAGAACGTGCAAATGATTACAGTGCCACAGGGCATGACCGTTTTGCAAAACCCGCTGAACATAAGTCAAATGCCAACTATGCTTGGACAGCCAAACAATCAAGTTTACATGATTCCCGCTAACCAATCGAATCTAGTCCAAGGAGCATTACAGCCTGGCCTACTTGGACAACAGGTCTTGCAATCCAGTCCGAATGTTACTGTGGTACAGCCAAATCAATTAGGCGTACCCGGAGGCGTACAGTATAATGTTCCAATAATGCCAATGAACATGCCCGCCAATTCGCAATACATGCCAACTGGTTTAAGTTTAAATAATCAGCTATCGGCGCATCAGTTGAATGCGGCCTTGAGTGGCCACCAATTAAACCCTAATTTGGCTGTATCAGGAACTATACCTATCGTTCAAGCACCGCCGTCTTCGCCTTTGACGAATCCACAGATAGCGGCCGGTCACGCGCCCAGTATTCCGCAAATAATGCCGCAAAACTCCTTCATTAACCCCACTTCGCAATATGGGAGTGTACAACAGCAATATATGATGCAAAATTCAGGAGCTCTCACCGTACCCAACAATAATGTGCAATATACTATTCCAAATACAAGTCCTGCGTCTGCAAATAACAGCAATGGACAAACTGTGGTGGGTGATACTGACAATACAAATGGAAGTGGCAATCAGACGACCTACATCACGTCTTCTTCTCAAGACAATGGATATTCGGTACCTGCTGGTACATTACAAGGCTCGCAACAGAATTTCTCCGCTGAAGGTTCTACCGCAACGCAAGGGACGTACACTCCTGTCACACAAGCTAGTACACCGGGCTATGGTTCTACGAACGGGAATCAGGCTGGCTACATCAGTCAAACGTCAACGACACAACCCCCAAACTATCAAACAAACGGCTCGAATCCTCCAACGCCCAATCAAAACTACACCGGCGCAACGTCGAGTCCTCAAACATCGCAATCTAACTTTTCTCCGTCAACAACGCCCGCACCCAATCAATCGTATCCGGGGCAGAATTTACAGAGCATGCAAAACGTCGGTTTTGCGCCAAATCAAAATCCTCAGAATCCTTACCCGAATGCGACTGGACAAAATTTGGCAGCTTATGCGAGTAACCAATACCAGTACACGAGCAGGCCTTGGTTCAGGCCCCGGTATGGTTCCCCCCAGGGCTCCCCGTACAGCTCGGGAGCGGGCCCCCCGCCGAACGGAGCCCCGATGCCAGTGCCACCACCCTCCACCAACTATAACTACTGGCCGGATAGTTGAGACTTGGAAAGTTTTATATTCTTGGAAGACGACCAGTGTTAGGCAGATATATTGTAAACGAGACTGTTTTAACTACATATTATATATAAAATTGAAAAAGATTTAAGAAACATTTATACATAAATTAACATTTATAAAATGTAAAAATAAATTTAGAAAGATTATAAATAGTACTTAAAAACTTTTTGTTTCTTTTTTTTACTTTATGCTTAAAATGTGTTGCTTTTTTTTCTTACGTTCTGTCGTTGTGACAGTTTAATTACGGTTAAAACATTTTAAACTCGTTTTACTTAAACAAAATGAATATTGAAAATCGTTATCAAGTGACGGCTTCCCTGTTCATGTTAAAAGAAATAAAGCGCAGACAAGAACACGTGGATCGGGGCTATGAGCTTTTGAAAAGAAAAGCTGAGGGTCTACGAATTAAAGGTAGACAAGTGGCCTCGGAACTTATCGCAACTCATGGGCTGTTGAGCCATAAAATGAAAGAAGCTTACATGTCACTAGCGGCTATTAAGTTTACAAACGGAGAATCGAATGCATTGGTGCTTGAAAATGTCGAGCAGGTTTGTCAAGTCATATTGTGTATAAATCTGAAGTTGGTCTTCTTTCGATTGGATAATTATTTTTGTTTAGCTTAAATAGGCAGACTAGGCCTAAGGAGAAATTGCGCGATTGCCACTGCCCCTAATTCCTTAGTGTGAATATGTTAGTTATAATTCATATTTCAAAACCGCTCTGTAAATTTCAAAACCATTGTTGTTTCGTAGTAGGTAGTAAAATAGAGTTCATCCATACTACCTGAAGCCACTGCGTTCATCCAAAGTGCGTTTCCAGAGATCTTTTTTGCTGCGTACCATCCATTCCATTCCTTTGGAATGAGCTCCCCTCCATGGTGTTTCCCGAACGCTATTACATGTCCTTCATCAAACGAGACTTGTGAAGAGTACTTAACGGTAGGCAGCGGCTTGGCTCTACCAATGGATGATCAGTGTATACAATAGATGCAGAGATTCGACGCAATTGGGCGTTGCAATAGCATTGATGCGATAGCAAAAAAGTGACGATTTCGAACAATATTTTTCTAATTAATAACTGAATAGGCAATCCTCATTTATGTTTAATTAATCTTCTTCTCCATCGCTCCCTCATTGCTGAGGATCGTGACTCCGTTTTAGCTTGTCGACTGTCAGCCTCCATCGGTTCCGGTCAGTTGCCTGGTGTAGTGCAGCGCTAAGTAGTCCGCTGGTTTGCTCGGAGATCTGGTCGGACCAACGTTTGGGGCTCCGGCCTCTAGGACGTTTTCCTTCTACTTTCCCAGTGACTTAATTATAAACCCGCCAAAATTTTATTTAAAAGCAACTTATTCATTTTGACACTAGGCTCAAATACGTGTTCAGCGAATCACTGAGAATGTCTCGGGTGTCACGACGACGTACTTAGAAGCCATCGAAGAGACAGGTGTAACTAATGCTCTTCAATACGCTGGCTTGGGCGCTGGTGGTCACCGCACAAGTGAGGCAAAGAAATCATTCAGAGAGGCCGTGCATCTTGTATTGAAGCTGGCATCTTTGAGAAAGACCTGCGTACTACTGGACGAAGCTATTAGGATCGCCTGGAGGTGAATCGGCATTATTTTGTGCAGATATTAGAATGGGCTATAAAACCATCGGCTCCATACGTGGTAACTTTAGAGTACAATTAAGGCGTCGGTTTCTTAACTGAAGGTAGGTGACGTCATTGATTTTATAATGGGCTACGATGGTCAGTAGGTATTAAGTATTCGCCTCGACGACCCGTCGATCGGGACTCATCGGGGTGGCTCCGTGAGTCTGGTTGTAGTATTGACCGCAGGAACCTCACTTCTCTGACCAGGCTCTGACCGCGGGAAGAGATCCGACATCGGGTGTGAGAGTACAAGATCACTATTAAGTACGCCCGACTATCTACTGCAACTGGATAAGTATCATCCATTATCTCATTGTTTTAAAACTACTCGTAGTTATCATAAATGGTGCTCACGACATATGTATATCATACGGTTCATATTAATGCCCGTGGTTTATTGACATTCTAAAGTATTTACGGCATGGATACAATTCATGAGAATTCTTTTTATGTATTTAGTTTTTAATGAAAACAATTTTATGCGTAATGTTGCAGAATGCTTTGGTCTCTTTGGCGTCGAACTCGCATTATTTTTCCGTGATGTACCTTCGGCTGCCAGACTTAAACTGGATATTTCTTGTTAAATTGTTTTTAATCATTTTAGTTCCTTCAAAGGTGATGACAACGAAGTAAACGATTTAAATTTAAAGGCGCATTTAGAAAAATCTGTTCTCCACTCTCTAATAACCTGTTTTGTTCTATTGAGTTAATGTTTTTTTAATTATTGTTTTAATTATCACTTTGTAACCCCCCCCCCCCCCCCCCTCAATCAGCGCTATACAAGTAGTAATGGAATTTATAGTAAATTTTCGTTTTCATAGGAAAGTCAATGGAATAGAAAAGGTCATTATGCCTAAATTGCGTAACACAGAACACTATATACTAGTCGAGATAGACGAATGCGTGAGTTCAATTCGATATAAAGATGTTCCTTTTAAAAATATTTGATTTACAATTTATGCTATTAAAACAACAGGAGAGGGAAGAATTTCATCGACTCAAGATGGTAAAAGCTAAAAAGTTAAAAAACAAAGCAATGGCTGTACATAAACCAATTAATCGACAAGGCGGTGGTGAGTCCAATCGTTTAAGCTAGATTTCATTAAATTCCCGTTTTTAGTATTAGATTATTAGAAAGATTTTATCTTTATTTATATAAAAAAATATTTCACGACACAGAAAAGAAATGATTTTTTTTTTATTGCTTAGATGGGTGGACGAGCTCACAGCCCACCTGGTGTTAAGTGGTTACTGGAGCCCATAGACATCCACAACGTAAATGCGCCTCCCACCTTGAGATATAAGTTCTAAGGTCTCAAGTATAGTTACAACGGCTGCTCTTCAAACCGAAACGCATTACTGCTTCACGGCAGAAATAGGCAGGGTGGTGGTACCCACCCCACTTCGATAAAGCGGCACGACACGAGAACCCTCTCATCGTGGCCGCCGGTAACTACATTCCCGATCCTGCGGACAGAATGGAAAGCAGTCGACGTCGCCCAAAACACGTCATCTCGGATCCTCCCGATCCACTAACGGTGCTTTTAGGTACTTCAAGCACCGGTCACCGTTCTCGTCGAACCCGTCGCTTGCGACGAAGGGCTCGACGAGTAAATTAACTCTCAGACACAGCCCACTGAGTTTCTCGCCGGATCTTCTCAGTGGGTCGCGTTTCCGATCCGNGACTTAGTGCGCACGGCGGGAAGTCGTTGGATGCGGAAGGCGGAGGACTGCATTATGTGGCAGGCATTGGAGAAGGTCTATGTCCAGCAGTGGGCAATGTTTTATTCTAAGGTTGTAGATCCCGAAACCCGTCAAGTACTGGGCGCAAATCGTCGTGGCGAAATTTGCCTTAAAGGACCTGTTTTTATGAAGGGTTACATAGGAGTAGACCCTTCAATTTACCTAGACGAGGAAGGTTTCTTCAAAACGGGGGACTTAGGTTATTACGACGAAGACAAATACTTTTACATTGTCGATAGATTAAAGGAAATTATTTCATATAAAGGAGACCAGGTAGGTCAATCCAGTACTTTCCCCATTTTTAGCACTCTTCACTAAGTTGGTCTATCTATGTAACGAAATTTCTGAAGCTAGATTAATTTAAAATTTTGAACTCGTGTCAAAGACCGATGACAAAACAATAATTTTATTACTTTGATCTAACTTTTATCTCGGTTCCTTAATAAAGCGTGTCTTTTTTATTTTTAGGTTTTCTTTTTTCATTGTGATTAATTTGTACCTTTTACTTATTAAATTTATTAAAACTAAACATTGTAATTATCAATGGCAAGAACATGGTATATAATCTAAGGGTCAATATTTCTGAAAACCATAATAAAGAGTATAGCTATTGGGATACTGATTTGTCATAACTTAATTCTAAGTAAGATTCAGAATTTAAAACCGATACTTAAAACAAGTAGCTTTCTCGATTCTTTTTTTAAATCTTATTGCTTTATAGGTTCCACCCACGGAACTAGAGACTGTCCTGTTACTCCATCCTGCAGTGAAAGAGGTGGGTGTGGTCGGAAAACCTCATCCAGAGGACTATGAACTGCCAACAGCTTTTATAGTAAAGCGCCCAGGATTTAATGTTACCGAACAGGAGTTAATTGATTTTGTGGTTGCAGAAGTACGTACCTATTATATATATATATTAGGTTTTGCCCGCGACTTCGTCCGCGTGGAATACGAAGTTACTTTGGGATAACGCTAAATTTCATACTTTCTACGTAAATGAAGAGACGTAGAAAGTGAAAATATTTTTGAATAAAAGAATGTTAAGGAGCTATTTAAGGTACCAAAATCACGCTTTTTAACCAACTTCAAAAGAGGAGGTTATCAATTCGACCACAATTTTTTATCTATGTATGTTCACCGATTTCTCGAGAATACTTGAACCGATTCTGATAATTCTTATTTCTTTTTTTTTTGTTCGAAAGGATAGACTTCCCGAACAGTCCTGTAATCATCAGGATGAAACAAACTCTTCAGCTTATTATAGATAATTTGCCTTTTTCAGGTTCCACCATATATGGAATTAAAAGGTGGTATTCGATTTATAAATGAATTACCAAGAAACCCTAGAGGCAAAATATTAAGAAGAACTCTTCGCGATATGCTTTTGAAAGAACAGTAAAAATAGATATTTAACTGTTATTCAGTAAATAAGTCCTTTAAATTTTTACTTATCGTATTTACATATAATATTGGTATATACAACACATACCTCTATATAGTGTGTACCTCTATATTTACCCCATTAATTAAATATCTTAATTTTTTTTCTATCTTGAAAGAAATTGATTCAATAAAGTTTTGTTTATTAATTCGACAAATTGTTTTCATTCTATTAACATACTTTAAAAGGTACGATGGAAATTTTAGTGATTAGCCTAAACTATTGCCTACACAATAAAGCACAAACAAGAAAAAGGAACATTCGAGAACAAAGCCATTTGCATTGAGGCTTTCTACAAAAATGAAACTCTTTTACCATTTAAATTGACTGGTTCCACCTCGGGGTAATTTAGCTTGTAGATTCTTCCCCGGAATGGTCTCTGTGGGCTGTAATAGCTTTCTTTAAAGAAAATCGAGTTAAGCAGGCGTGATTGACTTAATTGTGGAAAAGCCTGCTTCCCCAAGATTAAAGAATCGCACCGCAGCCTGCCTTATCTAAGCAGATTACTTTACGTGTCATTACGCAGCCTCCAATTTGTATTTATTAAAAATTTAACAATCAATTTTAGATTAACAGATTACTATGCGTAAAGTAATAAATAGTTTTTGTTATTCTTGCCTTTGACCGTAATTACCCTTTCTTGTAAATCAATATTCGAAGGGAGAATATCCGTTATAAGCAAGAGGTATTGTTGCATTTAAAAATTCCGTACAGAATCTTATACCTTTAAACGAGCAATTCTTGTATCTTAATACCTATATATATATATAATCTGAATCTCGGAAACGTCTCCAACGATTTTCATAAAATTTAGTATACAGGGGATTTCGGGGGCGATAAATCGATCTAGCTGCGATTTATTTTCAGAAAATGTTGTTTTATTCGTGTTTTCAATAATCAACTCTTCCCGACCGACATCTATTGGCGAATAATAATACTATTTTTCTTAATTGAGGGCAACTAACCGCTTTAAAGACACAACAAGATGGCGTTATAAAAAAAAACCCATCTACTTTCATTAATACGTTTTCAATTGGAAACAACTTTACCGCGGTGATTTTTTTTAATGAAATTGGACTAGAAAGTCTTCATTAGTCGCTGCCACTTGGAGAATTGAATCGTTTAATCGTAGCGGCAGGGCAGAATAAGCGAGAACACATTGGCGGGGTGCCCGTAATTACGTCGGAGTACCTTTGATACCGTGTGGAAATAGAGCAATTAAGTCCCTTGAGCTCGAGTGTTTGCTTTGATTTTTTATTGCCTGACCCATTGTATGCACTATGTTTTACAATATACACTGACAAAGTGGCCGCAATTATATATAATTAAACTAGTAATTGTGATTTAATGACATATTGTGACACTACTGATGATATTAAAGTGAGTGTATAAAAGCTTATTGATTTTTTTACAAACCCACTTTTTAATTATTGCTTAGATGGGATAATGAGCTCACGGCCCACCTGGTTTTAAGAGACTACCATAACTCTTAAAGAACACAACCTGTATTGTAGTTTTATGTTCGACTATAATTACGAAATGTTCTAGAGGAAAGTTAAGTTTAAACTAGGATCCTCCACAAAGCTAGAAAAAACGGATATGCTCATCTGCCAACTATGCAAAAATATGATAATTACACCCAAAACCGTTGAATGTTTTACAAGCAGTATTACAAAATGTTGTTACTTGTGTTAGCTCCTAATGTAACTTACCATAATTTAGCTCAAAAACGTTTCCTTTGAGCTGCGACGTAACCATTTAGTCTATAGACTCATGGATACGTATACTACGTAGCAAGCTATCGCAGTTTATTTACTGAGCTTTGATGTTACTGCGGACTACGCCAAACCTAGAATATTCTTGGTAAATTTTGATCACTAACTCGTCTCTTTATAAAAAATTTAAATACAAGAAACTAAAATATATTTTTTTCGGATAAGAAAAAACTTCATTTTACTTTTATGTACAATAATTATATACAACTAATCATGCTTTTCAAACAATTAAATACTGTATTATTGTAATAGAAGAATAGTTTTATTTATTTATTAAAACTACATAAGTGAGATTTAAGCAAATTTAGGCAAGGTAGATAATTTATACAAAATAAAAAGTCGATTTGAACCGATTTACATAAAACACCGTTCTTGTTGTTTTGCTTTTTCTTACGTTATCACGCCAGTCTTCTTTCCCCAGAAAATATGAAAGGCCTTGTTGTTACATAATGTATTTATTGTTCTCAAACTCGAAATTTGCACCAAATAGTACTTTTCAATGTGACCGCACTCCCCCACTTTACAAACAGAGTAACGATTAAACTTTTACGACGAAGAATTAATTAGATTTTCCGGTTAGACAATTATAAATTTAATATATTGCTCGTGTACGTGCATGCGTAATGAATAGTAAATTCGAAGAGCTTTATCAAAATTTGCTTGTTTTATGAAGCTGTACACCATTATTCCAAGTATTAGCTGCGGTAGGCAGCGGCTTGGCTCTGCCCCTGGCATTGCTGAAGTCCATGGGCGACGGTAACCACTCACCATCAGGTGGGCCGTATGCCCGTCTGCCTACAAAGGCAATAAAAAAAATAAATAAAAAAAAATATATTTTAATGTCCTAGCGTAGGTAAGTCTGCGTGTCAAAAGCTGTGATCTTAACTTCAGCGTGGACCATTTACTGACATTAATCAAGATTTATATCAGCGTGAGTAAAATAAGAAACAGTTTTCGAGATTGACTCAAACCTGGCCGTTTCAATATATGGTTTCGTAGCTTTTCGATTTCTTATGTAATATTTAGGCCTCGAAGTATGGATGTATTGTTTCGACCCTTTATCTACGGTATACGCAGTAATCATTTCCAGTGTTCCTTTTTACGATTTTTATTTATTAGATACATGCGATAGTTAGGCCAAATACACTTTACTAGAGTATGCCGTAATGGCTATCTATGGTCTAAATCTAAAAATCTAAATCTAAAAAAACAGATAGAGATTGAATACTTATGAAATTCCATATTTCAGAGTCGTAAAAAAATATTATGAACACCTACAAAATAATCAATTTATTTTTTAACTTCAGGATAATTGCTATTTGCCAAATACGGCCAAATTTGTTACCGCGTGTCATTCTAGCTAGTTCTAATATCCCGAAAACGTAAAAGAATGTCATATTTCACACACCAGTGAAGTTCGGTTTGTAAAACGGACTTTTTATCTAGCTAATCCATTAACAGATCTTTGGATTTTATGAATCGATTTGATGACCGATATCGTTTTATCGATCCCAACAGTGAAAGAACTCAAGTAGAATAAGAGAAACATTCTCTAATTCACCATTTGAAAAGATATTCTTCTCCATAACATACTTTGTATACGATAAATAGATAATTTCCAGCTGCACAAATTAAGAAAGATTACATTACGCTACTGAAACAAATACAATAACACCTCGCTTCGACAAACATCAATTAACATGCTATGCTCTGTAGGACCAGAACAAAAACCGTGTAATAAATGTCATCTATTATGATTCGACGAAGCGTCGTCATCTTGTCTATTACAATTAACATATTTTTTTTTTATTTTTTTTTTATTGCTTAGATGGGTGGACGAGCTCACAGCCCACCTGGTGTTAAGTGGTTACTGGAGCCCATAGACATCTACAACGTAAATGCGCCACCCACCTTGAGATATCAGTTCTAAGGTCTCAGTATAGTTACAACGGCTACCCCACCCTTCAAACCGAAACGCATTACTGCTTCACGGCAGAAATAGGCAGGGCGGTGGTACCTACCCGTGCGGACTCACAATAGGTCCTTCCACCAGTGGTTACGCAAATTATAATTTTGCGGGTTTGATTTTTATTACACGATGTTATTCCTTCACCGTGGAAGTCAATCGTGAACATTTGTTAAGTACATATTTCATTAGAAAAATTGGTACCCCGCCCGCGGGATTCGAACACCGGTGCATCGTAACAACGAATGCACCGGACGTCTTATCCTTAAGGCCACGATGACTTCAAAACAAAGAAACAAAGACGTTACTGATCGTCTGCGTTGCCGTTTAATTAACTAAGTAGCCCCTAAACGTGGTGAGAGTTGAGACGGTCATCACACCCCACTGCCCGACGCCTGAATAAGTAAATGTAATAAAATAAATCCGCAAAGCCGCCATAACGCCTCGGATTTAACATGGCTTACAGACGCTTACAAAGGTTGCAAAACGCCTCTCCGTACGCCTTTCGTATTGTCATAAGAGACAGGATATTATTATAAATATGAAGGTTGATTTTGTAAAAAAATGTTTTTTAATGATGTTCGACTGCATGTAGTTACTCACATTTATTTATTTTTAAGTAGAACAAAATATATCTGTTGCTTATTTCGTTGTCACTGTGAACCTCATTTTAAGTGATAACCATAAAAAACCCAAAAAAAGACCGCTGTTACGTCTGAGACATCAAACTAAAGTCTTGATTTCATGAGAATAGCCACTATTGAGTTGGTGATAATACCTATGTACATTATCAACTGCCATATATTTATAATGTTACAATAAAGAGACTGTTTTCTTTATATGTACTATTTGTATTTGTATTTGTACGCGTTTCTATAACATTGATAATACAATCTAAATTTGGTGGTTACTGAGAAATTCATATATAATTTGACGTCGTTTGTATTATTTACTTAACATTCAAATTATGTCAATTTTTAAATGGCCAGCACTTGATCGTTTGACATAAACTGTTACTGTTTAAGCATATCGGGTTCAGTAATCGCTTGCTGTATGCAGTATTATGATAAAGTTGAAAGGTTACGTGTTCGTTGATGGTGCAAACTTCGAGCAATTATGGAGCATCAAGTTTAATGAACCGAACGCTACAGTCTCGAGGATATCAATATTACTTTGTATATTAATATCCATTACTATAAATAATAATAATAATAAATAAATATTTACTAATAATCACGCCACGTTAACTGGTCCCGCGATAAGTTCGTAAAGAACTTGTGTTACAGGCACCAGATAACGGATATAAATGTAAGATTTTTATTATACACATACATATATTTAATAGACATCCATAACCCTGGAAAAGACATTTATATTTATCATACAAATATCTTCCGTTGGCGGGATTCGAACCCGCGACCCCCTTGTGTAGTGACCATGTCACTTAGCACTACACCAGACGGCCGTTAAATTACTGAAAGTCTATGACATACGATACATTACATGACGTTTTTTTCCGAGACCCCGCAAACTGTACTTGATGGCTTACTCATCCTGTTTTGTCGAGCGAGCGTTAGAGACATAGAGGCCGAAAAACACGCGCTCGGTCTAGCGAGAAGTATCCAAAATTTATGAATTTGTGATATAAAATTTATTTGTACAGCCTACAAGTAAAGTGCCGTATAATAACGTCGTCACAAAGGTAATTTGTGAACGAACTTATGAATAATTTAACAAACTTCACAAACGACATCAGTAATGGTAAATTCTTGAAGTAAAAGTTGTTCCAGAGAATGAACTTTAGTAGGCAGTCGGTGTTGAAAAATCTATTAGGTATATATGTCAGAAAAAAAATGAGCTACGTATGTATGTTTGTCTTGTAATGTCCACATAGTGGAACACAACACAATGTTCACAGATCATTGGCCAACGATGATCGATTAACACTGGGGAACTTTAAGTGTGGATAAAGTTTGTCCGTTCAATATTAAGCTCCTGTCACACTGAAGAAGAACATTTTACTATACGTCATCTTACACTGCTTAGACTGAGTTAGAACCTGATAAATGAAACTGTTTACATCGTTTCTATAATTTATAAGGCTTTTTTTAATTCTGTGGAATCTGTTTACGGATACCCGCTCGAGGGGGTATTATCAGTAATGACCGAGTTATGTCGGACCCTCGCGCCTCGCGCGAAGGAGAAGAGCAAGTCTGTGGTCCTACTCTTCTTCCAATTCCTCTTAGCCTTTTTTTATCGCTTAGATGGGTGGACGAGCTCAAAGCCTACCTGGTGTTAAGTGGTTATTGGAGCCCATAGGTATCTACAATGTAAATGCGCCACCCACCGTGAGTTATAAGTTATAAGTTCTAAGGTCTCAAGTATGGTTACAACGGCTGCCCCACCCTTCAAACCGAAACTCATTACTGCTTCACGGCAGAAATAGCCAGGGTGGTGGTACTTACCCGTGCGGACTCACAAGAGGTCCTACCACCAGCAATGTTGAGGAAAGCGCCCGAAAAACCGACTACCGACTGAGCCCCATCGAGCTCCACCACTCCGGAGCGAAGAAACCTACGATACCGGAAAATTAGCGCCGAAATGTATATTTAAGCCTATCGCTTAAAGTCATTCCTTGAGTTTGGATTTGTCCAAAAACATTTCTCAACAAACTCCAAAAAGTTTATTCTGCAAGTTTATTTTAATGAACAACACTTTGATTATGTCAACTTGAAATTTTTGGACTACTTATTTACTAAAATTGTGCTTGTTGAATACTTCTAATCGATTAGTCGAGAGGGACTCTAAAAGAGAAGACGCAACCCGACCAGACAATATTTGATTTTCAAAATTCTACGTTACGTCCTTTCAATTTGGTTAAGGCATTTCCATTTCCTTTTTATAATAGTTCAATTTAAATCTCATTATTTGTACCGTCATGTGACGATTAAATGACGTAGCAATAATATAATACACCATTTATGGTAATCCACAACAGTAAAACAATTACGTATTTCTATTTCACTTATATTACCTTATACGTTAATTTGTTGATTGTACTTTCATTCAACATAAATTATTATCGGAGTTATATCGGTCTGAAAGTATTTCTACTAAAAATATTTTTATAATTTAATGTTTTGTAAAATGTCGATTGCTTGAAAAATTTATAAAAGTTCAACCACGATTTGAAAAATTATTATTAATGTTAAGCAATACTGTAATATATTGTTAATGATTTTAAGTTCATTTTTGTATTGAACAATAATTGGCGATAAAATATATTTCGCTCGAGCCAGTGAAATTCAGCTTAACCTCGGGCAAAACTTAGGAACGAAAGTCTCCGCTAAGATAAGTCATCCATCAAATAGTTCCCGTCTTGTTAAAATAACGAGGTTTTATTAAACCAAGCAGGTCAGTTTCGTTATAAAATATTAAAATAATATGGAAGTTTTAAGCGTTTCGAAAACTTGCCTGCTATTTTTCAAAATTGTTTTGAGTTTCTTTGTTAATAATAAATAATTAAGAGCTATTAGCATGGAAAAATATTAAATTATACGAAGTTTAAAACGTTCAGTTTCTGAAATTAAATTTTAGTTTAACACAGTATCTATAATATATTAATAAGTGAAGCAAAAACTTTGTATCCCTTTTTACGAAAATTGGGCGGACGGAGGAGTATGAAATTTTGCACACTTATAGAAAATATAGAGAAGAAGTGCACAATGCTAATATTTTTTTTAAATAAAGCATAAAAGATACATTAAATCAATAAATAAAACATTACACACACCACATACCATGTATTTGACGCACACACAAATGCATACTATTTATTGTCAAACTTTTGTTCTTGGCGTCTGTTGTCAAATTGAGAATAGATTAAATATTGTTTGTTAATATTTATTATAGTGTAGTATTGGCGAAATTTGTGATTATAGAAGTATAAAATACAATCATAATAGTGTACAAACTTACAATTCCAATTAATTATAGTCGAATTTCGACTACTGCGGGACCTCTAGTAAAGTTGTATGACGCTTTGCACAATCGGATGGTTAGGCGTTTTGTGCGTCTGCACGGCTATGTACCACTACCCTGCTAAATCTAAAGCAACTATTGGTTTAGATTTTAAGGGTTGACAAACGTTTTACAATACAATAGCGACTTCGATCTTGTTACTTAAGATCAGTGATGGCATTTACATTGTGTGATCTGTAGGCTCTAGGTATCGCTTACCAGATGAGCTATGCGCTTTTCTACCCAAAAAAAATCGGTTTTCTGTAAAGTCGGTTTACTGACGATAGTTGAACGTGACAACGTCATAAGAAAATACGCCTCAGAGCGAGGTAACACCGCATGAGTCATGTTTTTTCGTGCCTGCAGCCGGCTCCATCGAACTATAAGACGTTGTCACGTAAAAAAATATTAATCAGAATGCAATTGGCCTTTTAAAACATATTATAAAATTGATTATTAGCTTGAAGAATTTAACGTGTATTGATTAGTCTTACTCCGGTCTTTCTCTCGGCGAATCTCAGCGGGATCGGCCCGATGTTTTGACACGGTGTCCATTGTGTATTTATAGACGAGGGTCAGTGATTCATAGCTGGGCAACGCGACTAGCAGCGAGATCCGATCTCCAGTCAGTTGTATCAAACTAGTTGTTTACGGGTTTCCAAAGAAATTTAATCAATATTTTAAAAGCGCCACACGACTTAAATTCACAATATACACAAGTGTATATTCATGTAAATAGCTTTTTTTGATTGTAATATGTACCTGTTAACTAAATTTTATAATTTAAATGCCAAACAGGGATAGTCTATTGTCATTCGAACCGCGTTTGTATTTACTTATATACGTATATAGAAAATAATGTAAGGAACGGTGACCGCAAGAACCACTAGTCCCAAGAAGGGTGAACTATTCCTACAACAGTATGTACATAGTTTCATCCTGTCACTAATTAATTGGATTACACATCCTAACCCATTATAGAGAGAAGAGAGGAGAGCGGTTCACAGAATAGATCCGACTATCGTAGCACACGGTAAATTTATTTTATTTAACAGTTTATAAGCGATCAAACTCTGAATATTTTTTAAAGTTTCCCAAATAATTTATCCCCATTATCATTCCATCATAAACACCTCGGAAATATTCCCGAGACGTAGTGTAGACCCTTGAAACGAGCGCAATATTAAGTCCATTATTTCATTCAGTGTAATGGTGTGGCAGTGAAATAGGGCAAAGGACGTATAAACGCGGACCCTGGAAATGAAGACGCCGTTTGTTCATAACCAGCTCGTTAATTCTATTATTACAAGTCAGAGGAGCGAACGGACCGGTAACAGATGTGCCACTCCACTCGTGAATCTGCACGACTAAGGATTTTTAAAGGACTTCAGCATCGTTAATTTTTCTCAGTAGCTCAATTAGAGAGAATAGTTCGAATCTTGCGTTGCAGATTTAAAGAAAGATCTCAAGAAATAAAACGATCTTAAAATAAAATTGGTCATGCACGGAGAAATCTTTATCATCCATCCATATTTGTATCATCTATATACAATCTATATATATAAAAATGAATTGCTGTTCGTTAGTCTCGCTAAAACTCGAGAACGGCTGGAATGATTCGGCTAATTTTGGTCTTGAATTATTTGTAGAAGTCCAGAGAAGGTTTAAAAGGTAGATAAATATGAAAATGCTCGGAATTAAATAAATATAACAATTTTGTTTGTCCTTTGATGTCTCCCTCGTCGGACGAATTTCTTTTGTTTGTTTTATGTTTATTTTATACAAAAGTTTAGGTCTTTTATTTGTCGATTGAGGCACTACGAAGTTGGCCGGGTCAGCTAGTCGTTGATAATTTCGTCACGATTACTCCCTTTTTTTATACGTATTTGAATGAACGAGCTCACGTCACGTTATGTAGCTCCGCATCAAAATTTGAAGTCAAAAATGAAGTCAACATCTTAACTATATACTGTCACGGTTTACCCACTTTTCGAATCGAAATTAATATTAGCTTCAGATCAGAAATACGGATGATTTACTAGATAATAGAATCTATCCGTGCGGGATTAAAAGCGCTCAACCACCGGTAAATTAAAAAATAGATTTGTATATATGGAATTCTACTTTCACGCGCAGGACAAAACTATCGAATTCTATACATTCACATGCAACAAAATTCATCGCTAAGATTTTTAACGTAACTATAAATACGATCGCGTGAACGGTAACAATATAAACGGTGGCACTCTGCCGTCATTCCGTATCTTCATCGCGTAGGTACGTTAAAACAAAACGGTAGCATCGATCACCGCGTCGGTGTTGTAGGTACTAAGAATTTGCGATTTTTCATTAAGGCGCTTTGTGATCACAAAACGAAAAAAAACGACATTTCAATTCAGGATTAAACAGCAATCCAACACAACCGATAACAACATCAAGGTCATGTTTTCAAGTATCCATTAATGTTAATTGCCTTTATTTTCAAAAATATGCTTCGACTGATTCCTGCGTCGAACATAGGGAGATAGAAAATTTGAAAAAAATAAGATATAAATGAATGAATGCAAGTCCACTTGTGGTAGAGGTATTGTAAGCCAGCACGGTTAGCTACCATACTAGATATTATTGGCTCCAGAAAAGCATACATTCCAACTTGAAAAGTGGGAGATATTTCAGGGTGGATGACGACATTCACTTGCCATTAGGCATACTTCATTCGTTTAATTCAGTCAATTTAGAGGATCGATGCAGTTCACCCGAGACTAGTTGTAAAAAATCAGTCCCGGAAAAAAGCAAATGCACAAAACATCTTATCAATTCTAAACCCACACAAAAATAAGAAAAAATTGCTATGATTTCAAGTGCAAAAATCCAGAAAAAAACCATTTTTTCTTCGATCAATATTACTGTACATCTAAACATAGTCGACAATTGAGTAGGGAAGGTGAGTGATGGCACCGCAAGCGATAACATCAGAGCTAATTGTTTGACAAAAGACCTGTTTGTTCCCACTATAATTAAAGGGCTCCCTTAGTTTATCAAGTGTTTTTGGACATATACCTTTGTGTTGCTCTGGAAATTGCAAGGTGAAATAGTATGGTATATTATCATTTCATTGACAAATAAAGGATAAGGTTGTACGAGTAATTCTTTTGATTTATCAATATAATTTTTTTATTTTTGAACATTAAATAGGCTTCTGCTGTTACTATTTTACTAATTTAACAATAGTGTAAATGTGAAATGATACTTGTAGATCTACCGTTCTTTCACAACAATCCTTTGGATTTTTATTAAATACTTTATCATCATAAAAAAATACCGCGTTTCATTTTTTAGGAATTACTAAATTTCACGCTGGTGAAATCGCTGTGCAGATCTAGTTTGCGATAGTTTAATGAATGAATAATATTCGTGTACCGTATTGGACGGCGTATATCAACATATTGTTGCATGTTATGATTGGGATATGACACAAAAAAAAAATTTTTTGGTATAATAATGAAGTCACAGCCACTGAAATTCAAACCGTTCATGTTGAGTATAGCGGTTGCGCTCTCCTTGAATAAGAATGTTTGTTACTTAACACGCAGATATAAGCAGGACCTCGGGATAGCTTTTATACTATACAATACAGACTTGCTATTAAAAGACGAATGACGGTATTCAGATTGCGATATCTATGATCTCTGAGGACCATTTAACTTTAGGCGGGCCGTGAGATTGTGGCCCAATGTGTAAAAAAGTAAAACGCCTAAGATATCAAAACAAGCTGGGTTGAGATAATAAGTAGTTGAGTACTTAAGCGATCGATGTTTATCGATTTTACTGTCCGCGGACAAAGTTTTCCTTTGTGGTATTCCTGAAAGAACGAACGTACTTTATACAGTATATTATCAGTAGTTATAATAGTTATTCGACCACGAAAAAGTAATTTTACTGATAGAACAGATGAGAAACAAATGAAGAGTTTGCAATATTTACCTTTTTTCGTATCGAAACATTACTGGTTAAGGTGAGAATGAATCATTTAGCAGGATGCTTTAGATAACACATCTAATAAGTTAACTGTTGCTCGATAGTCAATTTCACACCATGTGGGTACAGTTTGAAAGGTGGAAAGAATGCTATGCAATTGAGAATACAAATGTCTCAAGGCAAGTGACACCTTTAATTTTATGATATGAAGGAGCTTCTTTAGCCACTTAAAGCCATGTAAGCTGTTAGTTTGTACACCCATCTGCGCAATCAAAGACAATCCCTGATTCATTTCACGTCAAGTCTAGTAAAATGTTAACATATTAAATATTAAAAATAAGTATATATCTATGGTAAATTATATTATACACTAACATTTTACAAAAAAAGACTTACTTACTTACTTATTAAGTACACAGAATAAAAACGTATGGTGCAATACCATTCTTTTTAAGCTTTTAGACAACCAAAATATAACAAAAACATAAGGTATGTGAATCGTTATTTTGAAGGTAAATAATGATTTTACTACGAGGTCTCACAGTCACTTAGCAAGACATAAATCCTTAAAGATGAGGCTGGGTTCGCTGCTACAACAATATCTGGATGAGCCAATTAATTTCGATCTAGGGGTCGGCCCTTAATCTGATGGTCAGTCGCGCCCGAAACTTGTAATTGAATTTCAGTTTAGGAATATTCAGTAACTTTACCATCCTAACTTTACATAATTGATCCTAGCCTTGTAGGACAATGGCCTAACTTAAAATCGCGAACGAACAACGGTAATGACGCCTGTTTAACTTTAAATAACAATAGCTGATTTAAAAACAAGAACTTACGTAATTCTTTTATTATTATTATTAAGAAAACTTCATTGTTTTCCGTCATAATAGTTTGCGAAACTGTAATAATGTTTTTTTCCCAAACAATCAAATACCATAATTCGAAGCTTGAAAGGCAAACATGACTAAGCGACAATGCGTGAACTTTACAGTAGACTAATTTATAGTTGAAATACCTGAAAACAAAAATTATTTAAACAAATCTAGCTGTATTAGAATCTAGCTAAAGGGTGATTTTTTAGCTATTTTCTTTTTGGCAACATTGATTTTGATTTAGTAGCTGTAGGATAGAAATGATTTTAATAGACCTAGAAATATATTTTTTTTGCGCATCGAATATGGTTATTGCCTATCATTTATGTACAAAGCAGTTATTGTCGCTTAGTCACGTTTGCCTTTCAAGCGTCGAATTATATTTTATTGAAAAGTTTACAAACTACATATTTTTTATATTAATATACATACACACGACTATTTTGACGAACATCATAGTTAAATTAGACGAAAGGTATACTTTTGTTGGTCACGTCTATCGTTTATGTGAAATCGATCCAAGCATTTTATGAGACGTTTCCGACGAATTTAATAGGTCTAGAGATGACTGGACGAAGAGCAATAAACTCGAATAAGTATTCTTACACATTGGCCGATAAAACTTTATTTCCCAACTATTCGTAGAAGACGGCAACGGTAATTTGACTCATTATATTTTCAACTCGCTCGGTCCAATTGATACATAACTATGTCCATTCAGTACGGTAATTGGACACCGAATAACAGGTCGACCGTCCAACGACATGCTTAATTACACTGGAAACATTATGAAACAGTTATAGCTACAAAAGTTAGTAATTGTAATTAATGGTTTTTCAGTCTGTCGGTGTCCAGATTTTTCGTGACAATATCGTTTCTCCAAATAAATCTTGAGGTCGCTATATTTCAATCCAATAATAGGATAGTCTCATAAATTATTCAATAAGTTGTAACAGGTAAGTGGCATTCGCGCGTTACGGTCGCCCTGAGAGCCGGAGAAATCCGCTTCCACCACTCACGAGGGTGAATCAGATAGCAGACTTATTTTACCAAATTAATTTTTAATTTGTAGATACTTTAAGAAATCACACGGACGACAACGGCTATCTTATTTTCCTTTTTCGCCTCATAATATGAATGTTGCATGATTTTTTTTTTTGCTTTAGTTAGTTGTAGAATGTAGAAAATTTATTTAATCAAAGTGATTCATTTTAAAACTACTTTTCCAGTTTAATGTCGCATTTTTTATTGTCATTGTATATTATTTGCGAAGCTTCCAATACTTTACAACTTTGGTGGTTAACGTCTACGACTTGCAAAACCCAAAGAAAATACTATTTTATTTTGTTTAATTTACAATAAATTACGTCATATGGATAATTAAACACCCATTCAAAACTATAATACAACCTAGTTATTTAGTTAGGCTCAATAAAATGGTGAGTAAAACCATCTTGCACCTATCCCACTGAAAGGGGAATGCAGAACATATATCCAGAGTGATTTTGATTTCGCTTAAAATTGTACGATCAGCTGATTGACAAATATTAACCCTTAAAAATAATAGGTTTCGGATAGGCAATCAAAGTGTGGCGGGTAGCCATCATACAACGCAAGATATTTGACAGATGCCTGAATCTCGCTTACGACATTTTCAAGATAAAGCGCATATATACAAGTTCCGAACAACAACATTTGGACCGTCGGTCTACCGAGCAAATATCACCCGCTCGGTGGAAGATCTTCCCTTTGTCGTTAAACATACCAAACTGGTGACCTGCGACGAGATGTGAACACGCAACCTTCTGATTCATCTTCAGCGCATCAAGAACTCCGGCTACCACAATCCCCCCGCATTCTCGCAGATAAAAGCACGTCATTGACAGTCGTCCCACAGCAAGCCAGCATCGCAGCCTCAACAGGACCATCGCAGCCGACTCACCGCGCTTCCTGGTCCTACGGCACGCACCTACACTGCCTCATCGCGCAGCATTCAAGCTCAGTCTCGACTCACCGCAGACTTCGAGCAGCACTGGCGACAATCACGCAGCATTCAAGCTCAGTTTCGACTCACCGCAAACTTCGAGCAGCACTGGCACTTGCAAGCTAATCTCAGCACGGACAACGATAACTAAATATGACACGACCTCCAGTCTCGGAGGGGAGTGATGTGGCGGGTAGCCATCATACAACGCAAGATATTTGACAGATGCCTGAATCTCGCTTACGACATTTTGAAGATAAAGCGCATATATACAAGTTCCGAACAACAACATTCGGACCGTCGGTCTACCGAGCAATATCATCCGCTCGGTGGAAGATCTTCCCTTTGTCGTCTAAGCCTTCCCAAAAAAGTGAGAATTCGTGAGATAATTTAGTTACAAATATAAGAATTTCAGTTAGACAAATGACTAATGAGAAAGTGGTAGTTAGTAGCCCTAGAAAGCCGTTGTTACGTAACTTTATTTATGCTAGTTAAGGCTGGATGATTTCCAAATAAAACAAAAATCTTCTTTATATTTACAAAACAAATAATCTTATACTATATATCGTAACTATACTTGAGACCTTAGAACTTATATCTCAGGGTGGGTGGCGTATTTGCGTTGTAGATGTCTATGGGGTCTAGTAACCACTTAACATCATGTGTGCTGTGAGTTCGTCCATCCATCTAAGCAATAAAAAAAAAAGCTTCTTTGCATCAGAATTTCTACAGAAACATAATGTACTTACAACGTACAATAAAAAGGCTTACCTTTAGGGAATTATTATGCACAACGTACATTTGTAACCTGAATAGTAATTTACGAAGAGAGTACTTTACCTTTACGGCCTTTATTCAATTATTATTAATCTTATCCGTTAATTACAACGGTTGGTCAATTAACTAAAAATGCCATTTAAATTTTAATGTCTAACATAAAATTGTTTCTGTACTATAAATCTTTATCACCAACGCTAAGTTCACTAACTATTCACGATGATAGACTATTAACATAAACAATATATTGCCAAACGTAGACATAGTGTCTCTCGGCAATATCTCTTAAGTGAGTTTCAGAGATAGATAAGCGCATAATTTATGCAGGGCAGTAATGCTTGTAAACAATCCTTGCATAGTTCTATTTACGAAAGTAGATTTTGTTCATACTATAAAATTTTACGCGACACGTTAATTAGGTACGTAATATCGTGTTTTGTGTGCAATATTACGGAATTTTAAGAACGAAAGATTGGGTGATATGAAATAGTTGACTACAAAATGATTGTGTTCTTGTAATCGATATAGTTCATAAGCAGCGGTGCTAATATAATTTCATAATGTATATTATATAGGTCGACAGTAACATTTTCCCCAATTTTGCAATGTTTAAACCGATTTAAACATCCAAAAAGCCTTATTTCGTAATTTCAATAAATATTAAAAACCTTGTAATGATTAGACTTTAAGGGCAATTATTTTAAGAACAATGTGATTCGGTGCAATTATTAAAGAATTACACGATATCTTCATTGTAATTCAACTTAGTTGGGATTATCCGTGCGCCGATATGTAATTTAGTGGAAAAGGTTGCGACCCCGCTAGTTTGTATTACCCCGACAGTGATATAGGGTATTAAGTTCCCTTCCCTGTCTCCCTTAACGAGTAAACAAGACAGAACCTTTCTGCGTATCGCCCCAACAAAGGTTAATAATTTAAGAGACTAAGCGGGAGACGTTTCCCGCCTATTTTCCACTTAAACTAAAATGGTTTTATTCCATCAACACAGTAATCCTTTTGAATTCCTTAAAATATAGAAGTGGCATGATTACACAAAAATCTAGTTGTGTGAAAAGTAATAAGTAAAAGTTCACTAATTGTCTTAATTTCCACGAGACTAGTTATAAAATTTAAACATAGGCTTAAAAGATATAAAAGTAAATAAATTAATGCAATAGTTCTTGTTGCAGTAGCCAACAGTAAGTTAAATAGGATTTTTTTTTATTTCGCTGCTATCTACACTGTAAACACTACATTTTAACTTGTTCTTACTATGGGATATCTACAGGCGCTGATGGCGCTTGCAGATGTCAAGTACCTGATAATATTATTTAAGTACATTGCAACTGTAATTTTTATTTTATTAATTATTGTTTATTATATTTCTATTTGTTATCCCTTTCAGTATTCTTCTTTCTTCTTCTAATAACCCTTTCCCAGCCTCGTTATTTTTCTTTCTATTTATTTTATATTTTTTGTAATTTAGGTTTGGAATAAATGTTTATTATTATTATTATAAGTTAAGTATTATTGGATGTATATTATAATTGTAGTATAATATTACTGAAATTTTATCTTTTTTTTTATTGCTTAGATGGGTGGACGATTTTACAGCCCACCTGATGTTAAGTGGTTACTGGAGCCCATAGACATCTACAACGTAAATGCGCCACCCATCTTGAGATATAAGTTCTAAGGTCTCAAAATCTACCATTTGATTTTAAATTCATTATTGAAAACGAAAAGGGTAAATGTTTTTTTTTCTGAGCATGGATGCGCAAAGGCTCACGAGCTAGTATATGTGAAGCGGTTATCGGGTTCCTTATCATTCTACAAAAATCTTATTGCCGCCATCCTCTTAACACAAATTAATTTATTCCGTTCAACTTGCGTTTTTGCCGCGAAAAAGTTTTAATGGACTGATTTAAAAAAATTACGTTTTCAATTATTTTTTCTATAGCATAGACTAATTTATGGAACTAAATAATTAACTAAATGAATAATTTATTTATTTTCTAACCAAAGCACTCTATCCCTGACAACATCTTCGTATTGCTATTCAACTTATTGATTAATAAGTTTCAAAAGTGTTCAGTCATGCTTTGGGTTGAAATTAGAAAAGTCTTTTGAGATTATCAATAAGATCATAACAAAACTGACTGTTGACTCGTACACAGAGTATATAAAAATATAAGCTAAAGTACCTGGATAAGCAAAGGTCAAACATATTTGATTAAAAATATAGGTAATAAAAGTGTTAAATATTTGTGGTATACATTACAAATTTCATTACAAATTTGTTTTCTTTATCTTTTTTTTTAATTCCTGCCTATTCTAGTAACATCATCATCATCTCAGCCTGTCTACTGTCCACCGCTGAACATAGGCCTCTCCAACTGATGTCCAGTGCGGCCGGTCCGTTGCCACCTGCATCTAACGTGACCCAGCAATTTTCACCAGGTCGTCGGTCCATCTGGTAGATGGCCGTCCCACACTGCGTTTGCCAGTACGTGGTCTCCACTCGAGGATCTTTCTGCCCCATCGGCCGTCCGATCTTCGCGCTATGTGGCCTGCCCACTGCCACTTCAGCTTGCTAATCCTACGGGCTATGTCAGCAACTTTGGTTCTTCTACGGATCTCCTCATTTCTGATTCGATCTCGTAGAGAAATACCAAGCATAGCCCTCTCCATAGCTCGCTGCGCGACACTAAGCTTCCTAAAAAGCACCCTTGTGAAGCACTACGTCTCGGAACCGTAAGTCATCACTGGCAACACACATTGGTTGTACACCTATTCTAGTAACCTCGAGGGGTTATTCTAGATTCGCCAAGCTAGTAGGTGAGCTTACGGGGCTCAAACCTGATGACGTTGCTAACACGAACCCTAGCAAGAGCCGTGCTTCGCAGAATCTACCACCGGGTCGAAAACGCAACCCACTGAGAAGATCCGGCGAGAAACTGAGTGCGCTGTGTCTATGGGTTAATTTAGGTACTCACCGAGCCCTTCGTCGCAAGCGACGGTTTCAACGAGGACGATGACCGGTGCTTGGGGTACCTAAAAGCACCGTTAGTGGATCGGGAGGATCCGAAATGACGTGTTTTGGGTGACGTCGACTGTTTAACATTTAGCACGCAGAATCAGCTATGTAGTTTCCGGCGGCCACGATGAGAGGATTCTCGTGTCGTGCCGCTTTATCGAAGTACCGAAGCGCATTGATGCCGACTATAGATACCTACTGATGGACTCTAGGTCCAGGTCGTCGTGCAGGTCGACGTTCCTGATGAACCACGGAGCTCCGACAGTTATCAAAAAGAGTTTTCTTTAATCAGCTAGTCTTGTCCTCAAAATGATTTTACTTTCAAAGAAAAAAAAATCATAGACCATTGCGAACAATTTCATTTTTATTTCTAACAAAGCTCTAGAATATTATTAACGAACTGTAAGCCGATTTGTAAATTCGATAAGTTAGGTGAAAGAGCGTGGATACGTCCCAAATAAAGCCCGGTTTGATCCTATTAACGCACGGCTAACAGGCGAGATCTTGTGACGGCGCTACTGGTTGATCCTTGTATGAACCCAACGAAGGATTTACGTCATTCCCTTCCAACAAATCTCTTTTTTGATCGATTTAAAATACGCAAGGTTCTGTTTCATAGCATGATGGTAAAATATCTATACACTTTTTTATATATATTGGGGCCAACCCCACACCGCGCGAACACACGATCAGATCAAAATGAGGTTATTTATCGTTTTTCGCTGTTGTTTCGGACGACACTCGCGTGTGTTTACGTATCGTGTGTATTTTATTGTCTTCGAACGTGGTAATATTGATTTTACAGGAGCTTTCGCATTTTGTTTGCTCAACTTCTTTCACGTACAATAGATGTATGTGAAAATGTCTTTATAATATTATTTCATATCTATCTTGCCACGTTTGCTACTTTTAAAGGAATCATTATCAAACAGATTTTTTTTTACATAATATGTAAATGAAAAGTTACAAAATCTGTAATTGTAAAATTTTAGTTCACTGCCCCAATGCGTTTTAGTCGTCTAAGATAATAAGCCTCGAAACAAATTTCATTATGTGAAATTTTTGTGAATGCAAAGAATTCACTATGTGGATATTGATACGTTCTGGATTTTGTTTTGGCCTTTGATCGTAACATAACTAAAATACAAAAGTCAATAAAAACGAAAACACTCTTGATGAAAAACAAACATCGTCATTTAACTGATTACAACGTGAAATTATTAGAACTAAACAGAGGAAAGCTTCACATAAAGGCGAAAATTCAATGCGTTAATTTTGCTTGTTCGATAGGCGCGTAAATAAACTTTGGCTATTAACACGTCAAAATTGCTGCTTAACGAGAAGGGAGGGCAATGAATGAAGATTAAACAAGACGATACGCAAACCAGCTAACCTTCTCAATTACTTTATGGAATTAGTTTCAGAGGAAGTGTTTCCAAACATCACGGGCTTGACTAATATCTGGGTGCAGATTGCATATTCTATTATACAATGAAACTTCCGGTGAGTTTCAAAATGTCCTAAATGTATTAAAAACACTAAACTCATTACTAATTAAACCACAGAACTATAACTTAATAGTATGGTTATTGAAGTGACGCTGCACCAAAACCGATTATTAAAGAGGGTTATGGTTTCGATTACCCGCTTGCTAACCTGCATAAGTTCTATTATAGGTTCACCTAAAAAGTCCAATTTGCTCACATACTCTACTCCCGTCATATTTATAACAAAGCTATTCCAGCTCCACAGCTTACGTGACAAAAACGAAGGTTGAAATAAAAATAACTTTATTTAAGACACAAAGATTAATTAGTTTTTTTTAGTAATTGCACTGATATTTGTATAAATACGCCAAGTGCCCCAACAATGCCGGGCCCGCATCTATATATTAATTAATACGTGAAGCAAAAACTTTGTATCCCTTTTTATGAAAATTGCACGGCCTCCGTCCGTATGAAATTTTCCACACTTATAGAGAATATAGAGAAGAAGTGCACAATGCTAATATTTTTTTAAAATAATGCATAAAAGATACATTAAATCAATAAAGAAAACATTACACACATTACATACCATGTATTTGACGCACACAGGCATGCATACTATTTATTGTCAAACTTTTGTTCTTGACGTCTGTGGTAAAATTGAGAATAGATTAAATATTTTTTGTCTTTATTAATATTTTTTATAGTGTAGCCTTGGCGAAATTTGTGATTATAGAAGTATAAAATACAATCATAATAGTCTACAAACTTACAATTCCAATTAATTATAGTCGAATTTCGACTACTACGGGACCTCTAGTTCTAATAAATGAAAGAATAAATATGTTTCAATAATTGAAACCCAGTTATGAAAAAATAGTTTTCAGTACTAGCTTTGTCTTAAACACAGCCATGTTAATATATGTAAGTGTCTATAAGAAGATTAACAAGATTGTTTTATTGCCTCCATACAACATGATACAGTACATTTTCACCGCCCCATAGTACGGGTACACTAATAATTTGGAGTGGATTGCTTTTGTTACATTGTTTGTGACTGCTCTCCTATTGTAAGCATCGCTTGCCTATGTTTACACATAATGTATATGTGATATTATCCAAAACGGAATCCCTGTAGATAAAACTGTCCAAGCTGGGTTCGATTTTCGGAGTCAGTATCTTTTTTAGAAATGTTTGACAGTCAGGTATGTTTATTCTTGTCTCGTTTTTATCCGGCATCTAACACACAGTAGAAAACCTTGCTTGGGGCAATTCAATGTGCTATTTATTAGGTTTTGATGGAACATTTAAGATAGAAGCGATTTGCTGTTATACAAGATCTACGAAAACGAACATCAGATTAAAATTTTACAAAAAAATTGTAGTTGAGCGTTTTTGTAATCTTTCAAATTTTGCGTGACAAAACAGATGTTTGGTCAGAGCGGTACTTTCTCTAACCAGTAGGTTTTTTGCTGGATCTTCTCAGTGAATCATGATTCAAATCGGTGGTAGATTCAGCGAAGCACTTCTCTTGCTAAGACTAGTATTAGCAAGACCTCTCCGATTGTGCGCCGGTTGACAGACCAGACCGCGCTTAATTGGAATATGCCTTTAGACTATCAACAATTGGGTAGAAAAAAGAACTGCCTTCTACAAAGAAGTAAGCAGCTTCTATTGCTAGCAAATGTCGGATTTAAAAAAAAAAAAAAAAAAATCAAATTGATGAAACACCTTACGTTTGCTCCAAAGGATACGCGTACCGCTAAATGCATTTCGATTCACTATGCAGGTAATTTCCCTTGAATATCAATTCAAAGCTTCAACTTAATCGAGTTAATGCGAATGCGAAACACAGGAATACCATATTATCAAAAAATCCGTACCTTTTAGATTTAAACATTCACGGATTACAGTCATTTTCGAAATTTAAAATCAAACAAAAACATTCAACAAAAATGGTCTAAAAGTGTAGTGGAAGCCCATAATTAGTGCTAATAATATACAGGGTCGCCGCAGAACCTCATTTCTTATGCATTCAGCGCGCTTTAATGCCTTCATTACCAGTTTAAAGTATTAAGCAAACTTTGCAGCTGGAAGACGTCTTACAGATTTAACTGGTCGAGTGCTATGTACAGTACCTACTCTTGAATTGTAGAACGTAAACATTAAGAAGATAAGTTTCATTCCAATTTCCTTTAAATGTATATCGGGAGTATCGCGAACTCATCTTTTGTTTCCTGAAAATAACTCAAGGCTTCCCTGTAATTAAAGTGACTAAAACTGCAATGCAACTTTTTAAAGGATCAAATACAAATCATATTATTTTTATTTATGAAAATTGACAAAAATAAACAAAAAGCTTCGTTCATATATCTCTAACGTCTGTACATTATGTTAGTAAAGAAGCTGAATAACTGGGTAATTTAGGTGAAACTTTAGCAACCTAGGATCTTTGAGAAAGTCCTTTACATCCGCAAAGAACGCGCTGGATAGACAAGCGGAGCCGGATAAAAAGGTCAAGGCTGCGCGTTTCAAAGCAGCGATCTCTTCTGTTCTGTGACAACTATATACATACATCAATCCGTAGAAGGTCTACCCTTTATATTTCCATATGCTAAACTTGCTTTTATTTTCAGTAAGTAAACGAGAAACGATTGCTTTATTTATTTCGTAATAAGTCTCGTTCAGTAGCATACCGAAGCGCTACACCGGTACCGGCAATTATACTTGAGAAACTGAGTGGATGAATAGCGCAACACTTCTTGAAAACGGTACTTTTCAACAGCTTCAGTTATGTATTTTCCGTGAGGCACAAAACTTAAACAAATAAAACATGCAAATATAGCCTGAACTTTTATTTTTATTCAGTAGAAGATGGGGATACAAGCTCACGGCCCACTTGATTTTACGAAGGTACCGTAACCACAATAAAGCAAGCAGTTTATCATTTTGAGGATGACTTTGACAAACCAAAATACATGTTTTTAATGAAATACGACTCGGCTAACCGAATTACTCGTTCTAAGTAAATAATTACAAACATCATTCCTCTTTGTTCGCCACATACAACCGTTGTTTAACTTAATTTGTATGTTAAGTTTAATGAGGGCTTAAGACATGAAGGGGGAGTTTTTCCCGTTAAACAGCAATTGGGAACTGTTAATGACCCGGTATTAGACCCATGCTTATGAGTTTCATTAGTGCCGAAGCCGCGAAAGATTCATGTAAGTACGTGCCTTTATTATAAGCGACGTGATTGTTTTGTTAACTGCTCAATACCTCATCACATAATATTCAGAGGAAGGTAAGGTGGAATAGTCGAACTTTGTGTGACACTTTTGTCAGAAAGTGGAAAACAGAGTTTTAGCTAATGAAATTACACAGCGTCTATAACAAAAGTAAGACAATACGTGAATATTTCAACACATTTATATAACGAATACATCAATTAAGGTAGACCAAAAACAATTTTTTTTTTTTGGGTTTTATTTATAAAAGTCAATTTATTGACTTTTCGTTAGGCAAGTACAAAGTAACCGACCAACGATTTCCAACAGACAACCAAGCCTTGAAGACCGAAACATAAATCTATCAAGCTTGAAATATAGTGGATTAACCACATAAATTCAGTTTGTGGGAATGCTTTCTTTATTCTCACTAAAACGTTTACCTACGACACGTTCGTACGAAGTTTTGCAGGTTCTAAAAGATTAAAATAAATTACGTAAGTACCTACAGAATAAAACTGACTGAGGGAACTTGGTTTTCTGTGTGCTTTCGCGTAATTTATGTATGACGGCGCAAATGCCAATTTATTGCTGAGTAATGGCACCGTTTGGAGATCTGCAAATGGCCTAGTCGAGTAAGAAGAGAAATGGTTCGAAACGTGCGCCGCCAAATGTATTTATAATTTATTTATCGGGCATGTTACAAATCTGAATTGTTATCGCAAGAAATTCCCTTCTTTCGAAGTAAAACTTCTGGCTGCAATTATGTCTTCACTATTTTATTTAGGTACACATACAGCAATCTCATCTAAAAGATACAAAAACACATTTTTTTTTCTATCTTTGAATTATGTTTCAAACTGATCTTCGCTCAAAATGGCGGTGAAAATCAAAATATTAATATTTTAAGCGTTGTTAAGCAGAATTGTCCTTGTTTAATTAGATAGTACCTAAGTATTGTAAAATGAATTTAGTAATTAACAATGTTTCCTTAAACTACTATATTATAATACCAATATATATACAAATTGATATAATTTATCAAAGTATGCGTACTAATATGTCAATAACAATTACGTTATTTTAAATAGTCGCCAAACTACAGACAAATTAGATCTATTAAGCCAACCTATGCAGGTAATTGTAGCGTAGCATGCTTAGAATAAATTTAACACATAATGTAAGTGTTTAATAATTAATAATTCTTATTAATATTTATATAATATTTGTAATTCACGAAACAACATTAAAAAACATCTCAGATATTATTATGTATTAATAAGAAAATCAAAATTTCAAAAAACAAATAACGAGGCATCATTTCTACTGGAATTTTATTTATTCACCTGGCCCAAGATTACGGTTTGGTGTTTATCTTACGGATAGTCAAAGTCCAGAAGCAATTTAGTCGTTTAAATGAAGTTTCAAATTTTAATAGAAACACCGCGGTTCGTTCCGTGATTTAGTCCTTTGAATGAGTGGTTCATTATAAATTGCTTTTTACCGAGTAGGAACGACTTGCTTCACTCAAAACGTATTAATCGGGAATAGTAAAGTTGAAATTATGTTTAGTGTGAAAATTATGTACAAAACATTATTTTATAATAACTAATATGAAGTTGGTTGCAATTTAAATTTTCATAACATAATACCTAGTACTGGTGGACTAGCGGTTTCATGCGATCAATTAAATGCAATCCTCCTACCGTAGTTTTTTTTTGCACTCTATCGATGGATGATAAATAACGATCCACGTGGTGCTTAATGTTGACTTAAGGTAATAAACACCAAAACATGAATACCGTCATCCAACTTGAGACAAGACAGCCGTGTCTCAATTATATTGTATTACAGCTTGCTTCGCTCCTGGAAAATGCGGGTACCTAATCGTTCGTACCTGAGTGGACCCTACAACGTTATTCTTATTATGCCAAATAAGAGTATATTTTAATGAATTTAGAATAAATATTACTTTAATCTCAAATAACCTAGGCAAAATACAAATATTGTTATAATTCTCAAGCATAAGACGTGCGGTGTACTTGTATCAAGTGATGCGACTATACCGATGTTTAAATCCTACACACAAGTACCAATTTCCCTAATAAAATATATACTTAACAAATGTTCAATAATAACTTCCACAATGTAACGAAAGAACATCATCGTCGAAACATTATCAAACCCGCATAAGATATAATTTGTGTAAATATTGATATTTTTTTTAGAATGGAAGAAGAATTATATTTTGGTATGAAATTATAGCTTTCAGCTTCGCCTGTACGGGTGGACGAGTACGGGCACAACCAGGACAGATAGAATTTGCGAATAATACCCCAACTCTACCGGAGGAGATTTGATAGGTCCATGGCAGTTACTTTGCTTATGCATCGATTAGAAGATACGGCGAGAAACTCAGCGGGATTACTGATAGTAGGGCGTCTTGTGATCCCACATGAGTAGAAGCTGCCAACCTGTCTATATCTGCAGCGACGCTGTATTGCATTCCAGCTTAAAAGGAGGCCCGTTATACGATACTGAGAGTTCGACCTCATGTGTCAAAGGGGGTGGCGGCACTCATGTTGTCTTCTCTATGAGCTCCAATAACCATTTAATATAAGGTGGACCGTGAGATAGCTTATCCATCAAAGTAATAAAACCAAACAAAATCTACTTGTCGTCAAACTCGTAACTTTTAATAATATCTAGTTAGATAGATAGATAGATATAAAACAGTATTCTTGAGTACCTAGACAACTGTATCGAATTCCACACATTGCAAAACCTTCGTAGTCCCATGCTCAATCGGAAAATTCGTACATACACCGCGTTGTAATATCAGATAATCATTCTTTTGTTCCAATTGCTGATGTTGATGTACTTAGTCCCCACAATGGTGGAACAATGGGCCCTGTTTAATCTAACTTTCTTTTCCTTAGCTTGCAAACACAAAGAATGGTCACACCCACACACGGGAAACAGGGCGACACTAATTAATTGCAGAGAATATCGTTATTGTGATAAATTTTGCGGTGAGCTTTCTAATATAATTACTGAGCTAATTTTTTTATCCAAAGTTCATATACTAATTATTTGAACATACTAATAATTCTTCTTCTTCTTCTCAATCGCTATTACTAATAATAATAATAAGGGAAAATATCAAAACCGAGGTTAAAATCGTGAAAGTGGTTTTGATTGTCCACGACTTACCAAATCTGAATATAATAAACATTCAGAGTAAATTTGATATGTTATTTTATGTCTATTCACTTCTGAATTCCCCGATATCTCCTACATCATACAATGAGATGTTAAAGAAACTATCTAAATCTGAAAGCATAAGCTACAATAATTTAAGCAAATATATAAATTTATAATCCATTAACTAGCCCAAAGAATCTATTGTCTTTAATTGGACAAAAATAAAAAAAAAATGGGCTTCAATATCGATATATTTTGATTTTTTTTACCCCCAGTCCATGTAAATTCGTATAAAATAAAAAAAAGTGAGGAAGGAACTATTTCTTTATCGAAAAAAATATTTGCGTATTCAATGTTAGTAAATAACAATATTACGAAATGAGTTTTTCGAAGTACCCATATATCAATGTACTAACTACAAACGAAAAAGGAAAAATCACAACAAGCGTAACAAAAACAAAAACTCGTACCTACATAGTATACCATAGGTGTAGGTATAAACGTAACTTGTATAGAGGGCCGGTGTAAAGCCGCAAATATTTGCTTCTTTGAGAACCTCCGTTCTTTACTCAAAAATGCGGTTGGTATTCCAAATATTTTCACCCGTTACATATAAAAAATATTGCAGATTCCAAAAAATATTACAGACCCAAAATTTAGCTTTTAAGAAAACGTTGACCACTGAATGATAGACATCTTATACTTCAGGTCTAATAATAAGATCTAGCTACTAATTACTAACGCTAAGTAGACGTATATATAATTTGCAGAGTAGTATATTCTTTTTCAGTAAAGAAGTACATATTAGGTACCTAAATTATTATAATAATTTCATTATTTCATAGTTACTACATAGTATAAAACAAAGTCGCTTTCTCTGTCCCTATATCCCTATGTATGCTTAAATCTTTAAAACTACGCAACGGATTTTTATGCGGTTTTTTTTTTAATAGATAGAGATATTTTTAATAGATTTAATAGATAGAGTGATTGAAGAGGAAGGTTTATAAGTATAATAACATCCATTAAATAGTCGAGAAATCAATAATAAATTACAGTTTCCGAAGCGAAGCGAGGGCGGGTCGCTATTATCATTATTTGTAAGTCTTCGTGGCCTAAAGAATAAGACGTCCGGTGCATTCGAGTCGAGCGATGCACCTGTGTTCGAATCCCGCAGGCGGTTAAATTCTAATTTGCCTAATTACAGGATTTGTTGTGAGCCCGCACAGGTAGGTACCACCACCCCGCCTATTTCTGCTGTGAAGCAGAAATGCGTTTCGGTTTGAAGGGTGGGGCAGCCGTTGTAACTATACTGAGACCTTAGAACTCATATCTCAAGATGGGTGGCGGCATTTACGTTGTGTGTTGTGTTGTTTATGGGCTCCAGTAACCACTTAACACCGGGTGGGCTGTGAGCTCGTCCACCCATCTAAGCAATAGAAAAAAAAATTGTGAAATTATAATATACTGAAATTTTATTTGAAATGTGTATGCTGATGATGCTTTGAACAAAAATCCGCGAATCCTAAACCCAATTAAATTTCACCCCGATGGAAGTTAAAGACCTAAGCAAAGACCTACGTCCTCGTAAGGCTCCCAGTTCCGACAGTGTATCCGCATTATTAAATCTTCTAAATCTTAAATCTTCTATCCGCCCAACTCATCGTGATGTTGGCATCTATTTTCAATGCCGCTATGACGAACAGTATCTTTCCCGCGGTCTGGAAAGAAGCGGACGTTATCGGCATACATAACCCCGTAAACCAAAAAATCATCCGACGAGTTACCGCCCGATTAGCCTCCTCATGTCTCAAGGCAAACTGTACGAGCGTCTGCTCTACAAACGCCTCAGGTATCATCCAAGGGCACCCTCATCGATGAACAATTACCAATTCCGCGCAAGCACATTCTCGTAGGGCTTAACTTACTAAAACCGTTCTACACGGGAGCCCTCTTCTTCGACGTTGCAAAAGCGTTTGGATCTAAATGGTTCGTGAGGAGCGTCCACTTAGGTACACGACGATCTGGGCCTCGAATCGATCCGAAAACACATGAATTCAGCGTCAGAACAGTACTTCGATAAGGCAATGCGTCATGATAATCGCCTTATTGTTGCCGCCGCTGACTACTCGCCGAATCCTGATCACGCAGGAGCTAGTCCAGGACCCGTGGACGCCATAAACACGTCATCATCATTCATCAGATCCAATAACCTTTGCATTAGACGCCTACAGCTCTAACACTAGGAGCAGGCTTAGGAACCCCGGTAACCGTACTCGTTGAACTCGCAACCTAGCCCAAGCACCAGTCCGCTGAGTTTCTCACCGGATCTTTTCAGCGTGTCGCGATTTCGATTCGGTAGTAGATTCATTCGCGAAGCAGCTGCTCTTGAATTGTTAGGTCTCCTTTGAAGGCGCTCGAGCAGCTGTTAGCAAATCCCACTCATCCTGGCAGAGCCTTTGCTCGTCTACCTGTCCTGGTGAAACTAGAAAGACCTCCGGGCCACATGTAGTCCCTCGATCATAAAAAAAATAATTAAATTACTATTATGGTTTAATCTTGCGTTTATGTTATTTAATTGTAGGCAGCGTCTTAGCACTGCCCCTGGCATTACATATGTCCATGAGCGACGGTAACCACTTACCACCAGGTGGTTCAACTGCTTACACGGGCAATAAACAAAAATCTATATAGTTTTAAACTTTTGGAAAATAAATGTAAAGTTTTTATTATTTAAAAAATTAAATTAGTATCTATATATTTAAGTTGCAATTTTTTACTATTTACATACAACATATTAGAAGTCTGTTACCACGAATTTGATATTAATAATACTATTTGTTCAACTGAAAGTAATACAGATCTAATCTGCGATGTAATGATATTAAATTATACATGTGAAATATTGGATGTTTGTTACCGTCTCCGCAAAACGACTGAATAATTTGGACAAAATTTTGCGCAAAACTAGTTTATAAACTACAGTCTACATTGACACACAATTTACTTTTATCATGCTAAACTATACGATCCGGGCAACACCAGTATATCTGTTACACTAAATACAACACTCCGACCGGTGGTCCGCGGTTTTATGTGCCAAAGAATCTACGAATCGACTGATAGTTTATGGACCAGAGAACAATATACACTCATTGTCTCAGGATAATGCAACATGCTCTATTCGTTCTTCATTACAAATATAATGCAGGTGCCACCGCGGAGCACGTATAGTGTTAACAAATAAACAAAAAAGTGTTCCAAAGTACATATCACTTCCGTTTTGTCCCTTTTCCTTCACTAACAAGATTCCATTTGTAGGTTTCAAAAACTTTGAAGTGTTGCCAAAGTCAAGAAGGAGAGACCTTTTTGTTACAAAGCACTTAGTTTTATGAGCGAACATAATAAATATTGAGATGTGTTACGGAACGCAAGCATGGTTATAAACAAAGTAAATTGTAGATATAGTTGCGACTGCCGTATTGGCATTGACTACTATGAGTTCTAGGTTCTATTGCCTATCGGAATAAGTTGACTGCGTGTCTTTGTGTATTTGATATTCGGAACCTAAGTGAACGTATTCTTGTTTTTAGCACTCATAACAAAAGAGCAAATCGCAGCCTGGATCTCTTGAACTATATAGTAACAATCTATTCTGATGTTTTAAATTTGTCGGGAAATCATTGTTAAAATTATTGAAATAAAGATCTTACAGTAAAATGTTCTGTGCCTTTATGGAACTGTGTCTGGCTAATGTCTTTTAATGCAAGCGTGATTCGAAAATCCCTATAACATTTTTTTTAAGTTTCATAGCAATGAAGCTGAAATCAAATTGGATCATCTCAGTAAGTTTAATGAATTTGGCGTATAGTTAATTAGTAAGTAAGTAAGTAAAATGAATTTGGCGTATAGTTAATTAGTAAGTAAGTAAGTAAACAACTGATAAATTTGTTATTTTTAAATAGATCTTAATATTTTGAATAAACCATTTTAATATTACGAACTATAATCTACCAGCATTCCAAACATAGGTATATGTTTGCTTTTTTTATTGCCCTTGTAGGCAGACGAGTATACGGCCCACCTGATGGTGAGTGGTTACCGTCGCCCATGGACTACAGCAATGCCAGGGGCAGATCCAAGCCGCTGCCTACTGCTTCTTATGATTCTATCACAACATAAAAGACGGAGATATGAGAGTGCAAAACAAAATTCAAGCGCATATTGTAACACGTGCCGCTTTAAGCTACTTTAAACTTATTTTCAACTGCAACGGAACAATGCAATTATTCAGTCGGAGCAGAGACAGCCACAGCAATTAGGTGCCTCGGCACGGCTTTGTGAACAATAGACACACTGGTGACACTTCACAAATACGATGCGCAACCTAACAAAAATATGGACACAAAAATGGAAATGAACGTTTGCGACATAAACTAGTCGGTACATTCTGAATTGGCGATAATGGTAATATGTACAAATATGTACATCTGTCTTCTTTATATTATGCTGGCGCTTCGGAAATGGTTTCTGTCGCGATACCATGAATATACCGTGCGTGACGCGTGAGTGGTTTCAAGACATCCATTTTTTTTATATCAATAATTAACGATAGTCCCTGCGGAGTGTGAACGAATTACAATAGTAATTGGGTCGGTTCCCTCTGTATTTTGTACCGTATATTCCATGGGGAGTGCTCTGAGGAATTATTCGAAATGATACCATCACCTCGTTTTTACCATCGCACCGTCCGCCACCGGAGTAGAGTTCATCCGTACTACCTGGAGCCACTGCGGTCATCCACAGTGCGTTTCCAGAGGTCTTTTTTGCCACGTACCATCCGGCTATGGAATGAGCTCCCCTCCACGCTGTTTCTCGAGCGCTATGACATGTCCTTCTTCAAACGGGCCTTGTGGAGAGTATTAAGCGGTAGACAGCGGCTTGGCTCTGCCCCTGGCATTGCTGAAGTCCATGGGCGACGGTAACCACTCACCATCAGGTGGGCCGTATGCCTACAAGGGCAATATAAAAAATAAACAAATACTAATTGTTTTAAAAATTTGCTTATTGTCAATGCAGAGTTATATATACCTATATATTATGAATAGTGTGTGAATGTATTCTACTTAGTCAAATGGAATAATTAGGTTTAATGCGATCTCAGGAGAAAGCTAATTAATACAGTTTTAAATCTGCTTGTAAGGAAGAAATTTAAAAATGGACTATACTTTCTCAATCAAAATTGTCTATTTCTTATTTTTTTATATTCTAATTATATATGTACCAAGAAATTCGTGATTCTCATTTTACCACACTGAAGTAGTGCTAACTGTGCTAATAATCTTAAGACCCCTCTTCTGTTTTTTTAAGAATCACTCATCAATCGTTTGCATTGGTATAAATGTATTTCAACATAATAAAAAAAAAAGATGTGTGCAGTTCACAATATGTCTACCACATGAAAAGTGAAAACTTAAAAAAATGGATTCGGGATAATGAGACAAATGTAAAATTTCAGAAAGAGGATAATTGTAGGTTTTAGTAATGATCACAGTGATACAAAGTTTGATAATTATTTTACTTTTTATTCATAATATATAATATATTACATTCAGAATGTATTAAGTATGAATTTAGGTACGAAGCAGAGCACAAAGAAAACCACGAATATGAAACATTGTATAAAATGCTTCCTATCTCATTTTCTCCTACGTTAAGTATTGTGAATTTATGTGTCTGTCTCTTTTTACTGTCACTTTTTCGTTACATCGACTTTCAAATCACAATGATGCTAAAGAAGTTTTAACTTCAAAAATATGTTAATAGAAAACCCAGAGCTATTGCCTATTTTAAACTAAGTTTAAGAAAACTCAAGAATGCAGACTCACAGAATGTAGTGTATTGAAAATTTTGAAAATAATATAGTAACATTAAAAAATACAAGGTTAAATCGTAAAACTAACTAGTTTTAATTATTGGCTAGAATATTGCTTAACATCATATTTTTAAATATTTCCATAAATTAATAGTGATCCCATTGATGATTTTAGGCTGTGCTTTATTAGAACTTTATTAGATTACTGGTGGTAGGACCTCTTGTGAGTCCGCACGGGTAGGTACCACCGCCCCGCCTATTTCTGCCGTGAAGCAGTAATGCGTTTCGGTTTGAAGGGTGGGGCAGCCGTTGTGACTATACTGAGACCTTAGAACTATATCTCAAGGTGTGTGGCGCATTTACGTTGTAGATGTCTATGGGCTCCAGTAACCACTTAACACCAGNCACCGCCCCGCCTATTTCTGCCGTGAAGCAGTAATGCGTTTCGGTTTGAAGGGTGGGGCAGCCGTTGTGACTATACTGAGACCTTAGAACTATATCTCAAGGTGTGTGGCGCATTTACGTTGTAGATGTCTATGGGCTCCAGTAACCACTTAACACCAGGTGGGCTGTGAGCTCGTCCACACATTTAAGCAATAAAAAAAAAAAAAAAAAAAAAACCAATTCAGGAAAACATTCGCCAACCCCTGTCTGGCTAACCTTAACTAATAAAACTGAAATCTTTAACATATTTACTGATTCACCTGTTTTTATATGAATAAATGGTTATTGAGTTGAGTTAGTAATGTTATTTTTTCATTTGTTTTTAATTATTGTTGATTCACGCTATTTATTATATTATTATAGAGTGTAAGTTGTTCAAACATCACAAAATGTAATTTGAATATTTAAGATGATTGATAATGAAGTCTAACAGTGATTGACTTACGTTTAAAGTATTGTGGATGAAATAATAAGTATTAAGTATACAATAATAATAATAATAATAAATCCTCGATACTGCACGCAATGTGAGGAGGTTTCTCACTCTGGAGTCCTAACCACTGGTGGCTTGTGTCGTAGATACCGCCATCAGCGGCAATCTATTTTTATATAGTGTTTTTTAAAAATTGTATTTTTAATATCTTTTTTAAAAAATATTATGTCATTAATAAGATTTTAAATAAATATAAATAAATAATAATAATATATCACAATTTTAATAACATTTTGGGTAAAATTATTTTAATTACGTGTTTTTACCCATCACTAGACTTCAGCTATTTTTAGTTTTTTCTTTGGGTTTTATAAATTAACAAAAATGGACAGGTTAAAACTTGTCTGGACATTTTTTACATTCAATGACGTCTCTGAAAAACGGTCTCATTGACGTTAATGGTCGCTAGCAGCAAAACAACGCTGAGCTATTCATGACTTTATGATTATTACGATCTAAACTTTCACAACAAAAAGTTTGAAAAGACATTCATAAACGGAAACTTCACGAACTATGAGAGTCATGCAATAGTTTCATTCGTAGCGACACTGGGTCACGCTATATTTCCTATGTACAAATACCTAGTACACGTATGTTACCTACTCACGAAAAACGAAAATATTCACAGAAATAATGTTTCATGGTGTAGTTAATTGGTAACAAATTTACTTTAAACCTTCATTAATCTACTTGTGTAATACCAAATTGTTACTATATGTACACTGATGCCTTAATCATCATTAGGTCATCATGATTTCAATCTCTAAACGCCTACTGCTGCAGTTGACCATTACTAGTTATCTACCTTTTACGGAATCATGATAAGGGTTTGGTTGGAAAATTAGGCAAGAATATAAGTACCAAGAACGGATAATGGAACAGTATCGTAGCGTAGTAGTAGTATAGTAGCGACGGCAACCACCAGTATAAAGGTGCGGTATTCACGTATCGCCCTCACCTGGTCTTCATTTTTTCTTTTCATCCGTGCTGTAGGTTTCCAAACGAAATCACGGCCCACTAGGTAAGTAATTACAACCTACTGTTTGTACGTATCATAGACCACATTCATACGCTGCAACAGCGTGTACAAAAGACCGAGGAATATAAACTGCTGTTTTGCTTAACATAGTGAAGATCGGATGCTCTACGCTCGAAGTTGTTGACGAATATATTTACCTGGGGCAAACTGTCCAGCTTCAGTACAAGTAGGTCAAATTTTGAAAAAGAGGTGAATCGTTGAATCTAACACAGATGGGCAGACGGAAAGTTACGTAGAATCTTCTCATCACAAATACCACAGTGTCTCAAGACGAAAGTCTTTGACCAGTGTGTGTTGCGTTGAGACGTGGATTCTCACAATAGTCCTTATCGGAAGGCTCAAGGTCACCCAAACAGCAATGAAGAGAACAATGCTCGGAGTTCCCTGCGAGATCAAATCAGGAATGAGGAAATTCACAGGAAAACCATGGTAACCGACATAGTCCAAAGGATTGCAATGTTGATGTGGTAGTGGGTAGGGAGCATTTCTCGTAGAACACATGGCCGCTGGAGACGAAAACTTGTCGAGTGGCGACCGAGAATCGGTAACCGACGACCCTGATGTTATTGTTCGTAATTTGAATTTAATCAACCCTATCTTGAAAATGCCGTTTGTGAGACTCAGGTATCTGTCAAATATCCTGTGTTCTATGATAGCTTCTCGCTATACATACTTAACGCCAGATGGACAGAGAAGTCATTCCGCGATATATGCAATATGTGTTTGTATTTACAACTGATATGCGAAATCATCAAAATTTCAACTAAAATATTATAGTTGTCATATATAACATTTGTAAAACCGGTAGGTCCTGTAGGTACGCGAACTAAAAATATTTGAATTTCAGTTATAACACAAAAACACTTAAAAATGAATCACCAACATTAATAACGTTTAACTTTACTAATAATACTTTGCACGGAAATTCACGCGAACCATTACATATAAAGAGATTGTTCAACTGAAAAAGTTAGCAAATTTGTCTTGCCCGAGGCACACATTATCTCTGCTCGTATTGCATTATAAATGGTTGAGATTTAACAAAAGTTGTTGTAATTTCTAAAGTGAGTAGGAAAAGTGTTTGTCACACTTTCGCAGTTTTATTTATTATTATCAACAAATAAATAAAAGTGTATTAAGATAACATTACGTTCATCCACACCAGTGATAAAGTTCAGATAACACCCCCTCCTTTCCCCATTCTAGTTACTGTCGCTACTTTTCTATGCAATCATTCTGTTACTAACCTACTTACCTCATACGCAATGGGGCAAACTTAACACTTAAACTAAACTCTGCTACTAACAAATCTAAAACTGCAGAAGCGTGTCATTAAATTGCTATTTGTTAACTTTTATTTTATTTTTTATTAAAATAAAGATTTTATTATTAACAAAAAGTCAAATCAAAATAATTTAACATAAATCAACTCACACAGTAGAACAGATCTTCCAATGCGCTTGAAGGAGGCACAGTTCCCAAGATACTGGCTACGTTGCCACGTTGGACAGCCAGACTCACTCTCTGTGCAAAGTTCTGTAACCGAATTTGTTGTATTTCTATTAGTATAAAATCATTTTAAAATGATATTAATAAAAAATTAACCTATTACAATGCGATAAAGTATGTTGGCCGGAGAAAATAACTTAAACCAATATCTGAGAACTTCTTGCCTTTTTTATATTAATTATTTGTTAAAAAAAGTGTCAAAGATGAAAATGATATTAATGGGAACTGACAATAGTATAGCCAACTTCAATGCATTTGAGAAAGGTTGTAGCGTATTCATGTTGATCGTCGACGATAGCCTCGACGACCGGTCGGTTGGGCATTCCCGGGGTGGACGCGCCAGGCTGGTTGTAATGCAAGAGGGGTCGTCGTACCCCCTGTCGGGGGCACGGAACGGGCCTCGGGGCAAACCCCACTGCCCGGGACGAAGCTCCCTGCCACTTAGGGCAGGGGTGAAATGATGCAGGGAGGACTTGGGGATAGGTACGCTGTTCGCTGCGTGTTCGGCGGCAATTTACATCTATATATACTTATATATAATACGATGGGCAGTCTGGTGACGGCTCGATGCCCGCGGCGGTGACACCCCGGCGCCGGCTGCTGTCCTCTGCTTCCTACAGCTAAATATTTTTTTTTTTTTTTTTTTTTTTTTTTTTTTTTTTTTTTTTTTTTTTTTTTTTTTTTTTTTTTTTTTTTTTTTTTTTTTTTTTTTTTTTTTTTTTTTTTTTTTTTTTTTTTTTTTTTTTTTTT